>CAIGRN010033327.1:0-16883 GCA_903798345.1 Fraxinus anomala
ACTCATAATATGAAATAGATTTTGGGAAAATAAATATTTTGACATAAAAATTAAATTCCAAAATTTTCATATTTCGGTCAATCGAAGTATATACCGGTCGACCGAAATCCCATTGCTTACCGTATTTGCAGTACTTACCGATTTTTCTGAATACTTACCGTATTTGAATCCGGTCGACCGAAACTTACTGGTCGATCGAAAGTCTGCATACCGTATTTGCAGGCTTCTTATCGAATTTTACACAAGTAACTGGATTTGCATCTTATCGAATTGAACACTTCGATCGACCGAAGTATAGACCGATCGAAAGATCTGCTAGACCGAAGTGTCAGCCGAAACTCCAACGGTTTGATTTTTTCAACGGCTATATTCACACTTCGGTCGACCGAAATTACTCAGCCGAAAGTGACTGATTCTCAACCTTTTGATCTATAAATAACAATCTCTTTTGTATTCAATTCCAACAACCTATAAGAGCAATTAAGAGAGTTTATTTATTGAAAATCATTGAGCTTACTTGAATATACATTCTATTTCATTTATTACAAAAGAATCTGTTGATCGATTAAAGCAGTTTCATCTATTTCATCAAGAATTCTACATTGTAAAAAAACTTTTCAATTTCATCTACCTTCAATTCTTGAGAAAAGTTTTCTTTGCCAACACTTATATTGAAGTGTAAATCTCTCTTCATACTTAACTTATATTATTTGTTAAGAGAGATCATAAGTTGAAAACTTTGATATAAAGATACAAACTATTTTATTATCCATCATTTATCAAAGTTTACTACATAACACTTGAACTTTACTATTTGTTATCTATTAAGGTGTTATCCTAACTCTCTAAATACTTGACTCGATTATATTATTTGTTAAGAAAGTTCATTCAATTATAAAATTATCATTTGTATTTTAGTGGTTTCTAGAGCCTTGTGAAAATTCGATTGTCATTAAGGATAGGTGGTCCTTGTTGTAAGTCACCTAAGGATAAGTGTTCCTTGTTGTAAGTCACTTAAGAATAAGTACTCATTGTTGTAAGTTACTTAATGATTGATACTCTTTGTTTGTAAGTTACCATTATAGTGTAATTGGCCTTACTCGTGACAGAGAACTTGGTAACAGGGACGTAGAACACATTGTGTATCGAACCCCATTAACTTCGCTTGTTATCTTTACATTCATACACTTTACTTTAAATTGTCATTTATATTGTGTCATATGTATACTTAAATTAAGTTATTGAATTTGCATAATTGCTTCTCGTATTATACTTTACATTTATATCTTGTGAAATAAATAAGTTTGAGACTAATTGTCGAAAAAAATTTGAAAATCAATTCACTCTCCTCTTGGTTAGTTATTCTTGGGTTATCAAGAGAGAGATTCGAGAGCATTGTAATCTGATTCAATGTGATTAAATCTCTAAAATTCTACCATGGATGAGATTTGTGGTTCTCTAAGATTTCATATATATGACCAAATTCAATCGGCCCACTGTGGATGCACTAATTGGGTTACACATGGGCCAAAGTCTAGAGCTTAGCCAATTAATAAAGAATTAATTTACCAAGAGAATTATAAAGCGTGGAACGTGCCTTAATTTTTTGGGAATGATTTTTTGTTATTGGATCTTGATTCCGAATCTTGAATCTTGATTATTGATTCTTTCGGTTCTTGAATTCTTGTTCTTGATTTCGGTTTCTTACTCCATAATCTTGATTGTTAATTTCCTGTTCTTGATCTTGGATTTTTTGTCTTCCTCTTCAATATATTTTTTCTTGTTTTCTTGTGTTGATGTGATCATACAAAGAATGAGAAGTTTCATATGAATTGGGGACCATAACCCTATATATAGTTTTCATATATATATTTCGTCCATCATGAAATACAATTCTAAACAATTTTGGTCTCTACACATAATTCGGCCAACACTTTATTTAGATGTCTAAAGCTCATAACTTTAATTTTTTTTAGATCACTTTAATTTTAGGCTTAAATTTAAGATAACATTTATACACAATTAATTACATATTGAAAAATCCCAACAATCTCTCACTTGGGCCACATATGTTACCTTATAAATGTGTATAACCTTATGAATTCAAAATTTTTTTTATCATAACCAAAAGTATCTCTGAACATTCTCGTCCATCAATTATGTTGATATATGATCAAAACGGTCATCGTTACAAGTATCATAACTAAAACGCATCAATGATCATATATATCAACACAATCAAATAACATAGATCAAGTGTGGATGAGTAGCATGAAAATTACATGCAATGTCATCTAAATATATATATTTCCAACTAATCCTTCATTATTCTTTAATGAGATCAAATCGAAAACTTTAATCAGAGTGAAAGCTGAACTGAATATCTATGGATACAAATGTGTCTATAACAGACAACATCCGAACACAAATTTCCACTAAACTGACATATCATCAAAAGATGCAACACTTATGTAAGCATTATACTTATGAAAAACATTGAGTGACAACCATTTAGTAAATTGATCAATAATTATGGAGTTTATCCTAATATGCTTTATAAAAATCTAACCACATTGAATTCTTTCCTTAATAACTAGAAACTTGATGTCTATAAACTTTGACATCGTCAAATTCCTATTTGGAATATAAGATTGTTATTGACACAAAATAACTTAAGAAGTGATCTTTCAATTCTATCGAAAATATGCAGCCCGATGATAAAATTCCATAGTCATATTCCATTATCAGAATCAGTATCTCCAATTATCTCCAATTGGTCTGATTTTCCGTGTGTGATTATGTAATCCGTACTTCTCTATAAATACCGAATAACCTAATTGTTAGCTTTCCAAATATCAATTCTAGAGTTACTTAAATATATGCCAAACATTCCAACAATGAATACCATATTCAGATGTGAGCAAACATAAGTATACATTAAACTCCCAACTGTTGTAGCAAAGAAAAAATTATGTATTTCATTTTCTTTAACTTTATTCTTAGAGCATTGATTGAAACTAAACTTGTCTCTTTTAGTAATAGGGGTAATACCTAATTTACATGCATGCATCCCAACTCTCTTAAGAACTTTATCTATATAGCTCTTTTGTAATAATCCAAAAATATCCCAAAAATGATATGTGTATTGTATCCCTAATATAAAAGAGGCATCACCAAGATCTTTCATTACAAAATTCCATGACAGAAATCTCTTGATTTCGTGTAATAAGCTTATATCATTGTAGGCAAGTAGTATGTCATCGACCTATAATACCAGAAAAATATGCTTACTCTCACTAAACTTGTGATATACACAATCATCAACTGAATTAATCTCAAAATCAAACGAGATAATTATTTGATGAAATTTGTGATATCATTGACTGGAAGCTTGTCTATAGATCGATTTTTTTTAATTTGTAAACCATCATATATAGCTTAGGATCAAAATATGTCACAAATGTCATAATAGTCCTAAAAGTATTTCATAGAAAACGGAGAGAAAATCTCTTTAATTTCAATGCCTTTATTTTGAGTAAAGTCATTTGTAACAAGAAGAACCTTATATCTCTTCACATCACCATTCGAATCTCTCTTGATTTTCAATATCTATTTACAACCAATGAGCTTTGCACTTTTAGGCAATGGGATGAGTTCCCAAACATCATTGTCTTTCATGAACTTTATCTCTTTATTAATAGAATCAATCTACTCATGAGAATAACTCATTTGCATGACTTGATGAAAGTTGATTGATCAGATATTCTTCCATCAATTCACGCCATCCGTATTTTCTTAGAGGAAGACTATAAAATCATCAAAAATTGTTTTTTTCCTTTCTCTAGTAGATTTCCTTAATGAAATTTGTTCTTAAGGTTGTCAAGTTTATTTTTCTAGAACAATCTTTTGATTGTGTATAAGGAATTTTGCAACATTGTTTTAATCTGAAATTGCTTCTTGAACAAGATCTGGAATAGAATTTGTCCCAAGTCCAAATCACTGTCAATTGCAACACAAGAGATATATATATATATATTCTTCTTCAAAAACAAAATCATTAACCTTAAAACATTATCCCACCTGCGCTCAAACTTTACATCCTCAAAAAATCGAACATTTTTCATTTTGAAAATTAACCTAATAGTGGGATCTTTAAAATATGTAACCCCTTAATAGTTGCTTTACTTGGAACTTTGTTTCGAATTTAAGCTGCAATCTTTAGTGTTTATTTCTTGAGAGATTCTGATAAGGTGAAATGACTAATCATACTCCTTACCATATCTTTAATTGTTTTGTTTCGTCTCTCAATAACACCATGCATGCTGGAGGATCATGACATGGTGTATTGTGGGATGATTCCATATTACTCTATGAAGTTTAGCAAAAGACACTGGACATTGTTCTCCTGATCTATCATATCTGTCATAGTATTCATCACCACAACCATATATGACATGTTTTATTCTTTTGTTGAGTTGATTTTCAACCCGGTCTCGTAATCCTTGAACATGTCCAGTGGTTAGAATTTCTATAAATGAGATACATGTAACCATAATGAGAAAAATTCATCTATGAACATAATAAATTACTATCGATCATTCCAAGAAGTCAAAGGAAATGACCCACAAATATCTGTATAACTTAGTTCTAAGACGTCTGAAATTCTATTGTACTTAATCTCCTTATATTGTTTGTTTCCCATTAATTTAATTAATATAAACACTTAAGTATGAAAAATTAAGAGGATTGAGAATTCCCTTTTATACAAGATTTTTCATTCTTTTTTGATAGATATGACCTAATCGCTTGCGTCATAACGATGCGAAATTCTCATTGGTTAATTTATATTTAATACTACGTGAATTCACATGCAAAGTTTCTTTATAAGAGAAAACTGTATTAATATCATAACTAGATAAAAAATTGGTAAATACAATATTTTAATTAAAAAAAAGACCAAAGTGACTATTTCCAATTGAACAAAAGTAATCAGATTTGTCCAATGTAGAAATAGAAACCAAATTTCGTCTAAAAGACGGTACCACAATTGTCTATCTCAAATTCAAATAATAACTATTCTTTAATGATAACCTAAAAAGTCCCTAAAGTTTCAACTTTAATTGATTTGCAATCGTCCCACATAGATGAATATTTCAGCATCAATTGGCTTTTGGTAGTTCAGGCAACCCCGCATAGATACACTTTCAATTCTATGTTTCCTTCTTTGGCAATTACTTATCTACCACTATTACTGCAATGTTGCCGGAATATTCTCACAGACACAAGCAGTGACAAGCAAGGCTTACTTGTGCCCAACATTGTGATTGGCAAGAAATAAAAGATGGCTTTAATTTTAGAAGATGGTATACCACAAATCATATTTTACCAAACATGAGGCAAATTATTATCGATGGCGGCGCAGCAATGGTCACTGTACTTCTCCCATTAGAAGCCAACAACGAATTTGACTAGATTTCATTGTCATTCTCCATAGATCAAGGCTTATATGTACAATAGAGAAAGGGAGGAGATGAATATAGAGAGGGAAAGGAGAGTGAGCGAAAAGTTGGAAATAATTAGAATTTAATTTGTTGACAAACTAAAATTAATGTAAAAATATAGTATTTTATATTTTGTAATAAATTTTCATGTAATTTTTCAAAAATGCTTCATATTTAGGGGATATTGTCTAATTTCCTCTTAAAGTAATAACCTCGCTAAATACATAAGATAATATTTTTTTTTAAATCCTTTAAGACCCAACGAATATATAAAATAATAATTACTTAAATCCATAAAGGTTCATACTAATACAAATTAACAAACTTTTAATTTGACAACATTTTTTTCCAATTCGCCACATTTTCAAAATTTACATCTAAAGTTTTTTTCTTTTTCTTGCATCAAACTCAACTTTATCCTTAATTTTTCGTAATGCACACACTACATTTGGCATATTTGTTTTTCATTTTATACAAATTAACTATTTAAGGATATGACTCCTTGAAATTCCTCTTTTAAAGAAACAGTTGGTAAAACATAACTATCATCCAGATCAAGATTATCATTGATAGGTGGATTGAGTACCTCTAGAATAATATCTTCATCAATAGGAAATTTCGTCGCCTCGTCATTTTCACTAGAATAGTTTAAAAGCTGCTCAATATCCAATACATTTCTATAGCATATACCAGAAATAGCTTCAAGCAATTCATTGATGTCTTCATCTTCACTAACTTTTGGTTAAACAATAATATCTTCATCTAACCAAATCTTGCAATGCCGAAAACAACTTGCAATAGTTGCTGTCTTCACATAACTTGCAATAGTTGTTGTCTTCACATCAATAATTCAACCTACATTAATAAAATTGAAATTATTCAATATATTTATTTTTTTTCAAGATTTGTTGTTCCTATTCGCAATCTTCCAAGATGTAACAAAAAAAAGGACGTCGATAATGCATTTTTAGCTCTCTAATAATTACAGCATCACATGGTTGAATCTTTGATATTGTGTTCATCACAGTCAATGTTTTTTTTTAAAAATTCCTACATGTATCATGGCAAAATATAATACGAGTTATAAAAATATAAAATACTCAATAAATTAATAAATATTCATTTATCGATAAATTAATAATCCCATAAAATAATAGTTTTTTTCGATCTCAACATTATTATTTTATAGAGATTTTACTGTAAACGTTCTATGCAAATTTAGTTATGAAAACTCACGAAATTTGACTCAGCATGTAGAATATTGAATTAACTAAATCAAACACAGAATTTACAGGAACCATTTCAACTTTACTTTTCAACCAAAATAAAGAAACATATTACAAACTCATGAAAGGGCCAACACACATTTGTTGCCTCATTCAAAACTCTTACAACCTGCTTCTAAGATTAAAATCATTCAACACTTAAAATTTAAAGACAATTTTGAAAGGCAGTTTACACCCCAAAATGTTAGGGTCAATTTTGCATATTTTCATCTCCACATGGCCGAAAATTGTCCCTAATTCAAACTTAAGATATAAATGCTTCTAATCGTAGTCACATATCATCCTTATGCTTGTTTTTATCACTGAATGTTTCGACTGAAATCAGTTGAATAGCAACATCTCAATGCTACCGAACACTTGCATGCATTAACCTATCGATCAATATCAAATCTGACCTACATCCCAAATTACGTCTTGCAATGTTGCCATAAAGTAGATTCGATATCGTAATACCTTGGTTACTGTCGCATCACAAAATCAACCTAATACCTTGTTTCATACCTTTTCAAATCTGCGCATTGTCCAAATATCCTGCATGGCTTCGACTATGATATGGCATCGATCAAGACATCACTCATTCCATTGCCACTTTCTTGGTTAGGGTCCTCAAAAATGTTCTCCCATCAAAAGAACTCGATGTACTCGTCAAAACCCATAAAATGCCTCTATATTCTATGGAGTTTCATCCATTTTCTTTTAAGGTATCTTGTTAAGAATGTTATTTGCTAAAAAGTATAGCTTCTCCTACATGTTCTGGGATAGGCCGGCTTATCAATATTGCATTCATCATCTCTTTCAGGGTTCGATTTTTGCGTTCAACAATACCATTTGATTGAGATGAATAAAGTACCGTTGTTTGATAAAGAATGCCATATTTTGAATAGAATTCATCAAAAGGTGCTCCGTATTCTCTTCCTCTATCACTTCAAATATTATTTATTTGTTTACTAAGTTGAAAACATCTAATGCTTCATCATTGCTTCTTAGCAAAAAGACATAACAATACTTTATGCAATAGTCAATAAAAGTAATGAAATATTTTTTCCCACCTCTAGTTTGCACAAACTTCAAATCTAGATATCCCTGTGTATTAATTCTAAAGGTGTAGTGTTCATTTGAACCAAATAAAATGATGTTTTGACCAATGTTGCCTCAACACAAATTTCGCATTTAACACTAGGATCAAATTTCAACGAAGGTATTAAAATCAGATTCATAAGTTTATGTATACATTTAAAATTTGCATGTTCTAATTGACTTTGCCATAAATAAGACAATTCAAGCATATCAGTAGAATTTAAACTTTTATTTATAATGCTTTGTTTTGGTACAATAGTAAGAACGTTTATTTTGAACATTCCATCACACAAGTATCCTCTTACCACATACAACACATTTATAGTGTATAAAAATTTATTGAATACAAAAACCAATTTAAAATCACTCTTGCTAAGTAGAGATTTGGATACAAGGTTCTTGTGAATGTTTGGTACATGTAGGACATTATTGAGAACGAGTACTTTGTCGGAAGTCATCTTCAATATAACTTTCCCTTGTCCTTCAAATCTTAGAACTTGCAGAATTTTCTATGAAGAGTTCATTGAGTTCTTTGTAGTTTGAGAAAAATGTTTTGTCGGCAAAAAAGTGGCGGGTAGCATCAGTATCAACCCACCATTCTCTTGGATTTACAATGTTGTTACATTCATAAACAACCACTGATAAGTTCATTTTTACATCTCGTCAGATAATGAGATTCATTCGATCACATTTGCTTGTGCATTCTTCTTAAACTTACTACATTCACTTGCACAATGTCCTTGTTATGAGTTTTATGTGACGTAAATATACTGCAAGTGTAAAGTGCCAAGTTTTGCAATATATGAATAGAGTTTGAGTGTCATACCCACATGGATTATAATTTAATTTTATACAAAGTACTATAACTGTGTAGCCTCTATTTTATCTAGATAAATGAATTTTTAATCAAAGTTTTATCTAAAATATGGATGATTGTGATGAATTCAATGAATAAATGCAAGTTTTAAGAATTTGTCAATGGCAGAAAGCCTAGGGTTGATTTCATCCAACTATTAAACATGATTTTCAAAAACGTAGTTGTTATCTTTAATCAATTTTTCATGTTTATTAGCAAGAACCATAATGAAATTATACTCCCTCTCTCAAGTGTAGGGCAAAAATCAATCCTAAAAATTAATTCAAATATCTCTATTCCGAATTAAAATATAGATTTATCAAAATCGCGGTTCTAAGATGGATTAAACTTCATAAATTCTACACTTTCTCACAAAACCCATAAAATTTAGGTTGTGTTATTTTTATGATCGCAGTTAAATTCCACTCTCACGAGTGTCCAAATTGACTAGCATCTAATCATTCAAATAGTTGTCAATTAATTGAAAGTATTAAATCAACAACACAAATAAATGAAATTGAAATTTTTTATGGAAATAACTGAAATAAAATAAAATCATATCCTCAAGTTTTGGCTAATCAAACCCTAGAAAAATTATTTAGTTCATTATATGAGACATGAAATCTATACAATTTATAAAGAACAACATGAAAAGAAGAAATATAAAACTATTTTTGAATGGTTGAATCAATCTTCTTCGCCAAGTTGCCTTTGTCTCCTTCTTAATTTCTTGAATTTTGTCCCCCTCAATTCTGCTCTAAAAGTGGTCTTTAGGATTGTATTTATAATATCTTGAAGTCTTGGAAAGGTTGGGGTCAGATTGGGCCAAGAAAAAGTCCAAAAAAATCAAAACATTATTTCTGTAAAGCGACGCCTCGACGCTGGCATCGCAGCGCCACATCGTGACGATTATGTATGGTCTAGTGTTGCGGTGCCAGAATTCTGGTCTTCCTTTTGCTCTTCTAGCCCTGCGGTACTATGGTTTTGGCGCTGCGGTGCTAGAACTCCGTCCTTTATCTCTCGAGCCATGGCACTACAACACCACTTTTCTAACTTTTTCTTATCCTTTTTTTTGCACCTTTTTTCACCACTTCAATCAACTTATTTCCTTAATTTGCTCATGGAATTTACACACTCCAAACTTGTTTTTTGTTCCAGATTCCATGGTTGTATTTTAAGGTTGATTTTCAAATCACTACTCCTTGCCTTCTTTAGTTTGGTTGGACTTAACTGATTGTAGTTCAACATACGAACAAATGTGGATTGTCTTTATTTTTTATTGCTTCAACCTCCAAAACTCAACCAAGTTACTAACCCATTATCAAAAGTATAGTCCTCTAAAACAAGTGTTTGAGACTTAATCAAGGCATGTAGTGTATTTTCTGTTTCATACACCTACGTTTTTCAGATATATGTTGTCATTAATCTTATGTGTGGATTTCTCTCTATTAAGCTTTCTAAATAACTCCTATAGCAAGCATTTGACTGATGAATCCCAAGTCAGATGAATTTAGGGCATCAGGTTTTTAACCCATTCAAGATTAATTACTCGAGTCATAAATGTTATGAAAGAATGTGTCACAATAAGATTATTTTATTTGTCATCATTAGAACTTTTAGGGTAGCTTCACAACAAAGTAGATTTTTCCCTTTTATGTAGTGATTAATGTAATGTCCCTTATTAACCACTCATTCTCGGAAATTGACTTCTAACTTAAGATTTTCACTCAATTTTCATCACATTGATTTCAAACATTCCTTGAAAGTTTAACACACAAGGAATCCATATCTACCTCCAAGTTTTCCTACAATAGCTCAACCACCCAAATTGGATATAAAATAACACATGCTTTCAATCATTTACATCAATGTCAGTAAAGCTATCTAACTCACACAAGCATGCAATTTTTTTAAAAAAATCGCACAAAAATCACACAAAAAAAAAGAACTGCGTCATTAGACATTTTATTATATTTCACCTCCAGACTTTAACTAAACATTGTCCCCAATGTAAAATTAAAGAAAAATGAGGAGAAATTCCTTAAGTTGCTTGCATTGCCAATGACATTATAGTGTTATGATGATGGATTTGATGGATTCTTCTTCTATCTTCTTCCCCAAATCTGAGATTTCCTACAAAAAGAAAAAAAATAAACCCATTACTAACTAAAAGTTGGCACTAACATCAAAAACTAAGATGTAGAGAGATAGAAAGCTTGAGTTGCCTTCTAAGAAGCACTTCTTTCACATCATTAGTTTGACATAACCGAAGTGCCTAAGTTGGGTCGCCAGGTGGCACTTCTCTCATGTTTCCAAATTTGTTCATCGGCTTTAAACTCTTTTTCATTATAGTATGGCCATTAGTTCTTCTTTCTTCAGGTGGCTCGGTTTCTTGTGCTAAGATGAAATCCACCACTTTCTTGGTCCCTGTGTAGCTTTTAGTAGCAGCGGTATCAATTTTTGAGTAACTGGTTGCCATGTAATGCTCTAGAGGGTCATAAAATAATTCTCTTTTGAAAGTTTTACCATCCACTACATTAATTGATTGGACCATGTGGCAAGTATTAACTTTTTTCTGAGAACTTCTTCATTTGATAAATGTTGAACATGACATGCTCTTAATTAACATGCAATGTCAGTTTTCCTCATTAGATATCAATTAGAGCTATCCCAGATGCCAAGAAGGGTCAACCAAGAATTAATGGTAATTCTTGATCTTCTTCCATATCCAAAAACCACAAAGTCAATTAGGAACGTGAACTTGTCAACTTTAACCATCTCATCTTTAATTATCCCTCTTAGGTATGTGATGGATCTATCAACTAGTTACAAAGTGATTGTAGTTGGTTTCACTTTTCCAAGGCCCAAATTCTTGAATATAGATAGTGGCATCAAATTGATACTAGAACCAGATCACACAATGCCTGTCAAAAGTAAACGCGCCAATTGTGCGTGGAATAATGAAGTTACCTGGATCTTTTAGCTTGTGAGGGAGTTTATTATGGAGAACAGTACTACATTCTTTGTCAACTTGACCGTCTCAAATTCCACTAGCTTTTTTTTTTCAATCACTTCTTTTAAGAACTTAGCATAATTCGACATTTGTGCTAAGGCATCTAAAAAAGGAATATTGATGTAGATCTTCTTAAAAACTTCCAAAAATTTTGTAAACTACTCATCAAATTTCTCAAGAATCTCTGTACATATGACAGTTGTGGCTTCAAGATTGGTGGATTATCGGAGAATGAAATTGAGTTAGGTTTAGAAGTCTTCTTCGTTGCCTCTGCCTCAACCTTTTGCTCTTTAACCAATTTCTCTTCAACATGACCTGAAGCAAGTATAGGAGTCAAAGCCTCTATAGGCTTGTTCTCTTTAACTACTTTTCCATTACTCATTGTGATGGCATTGCAATGCTTCTTTCTGTTGACCTCAATGTCACTAGGGTTTAACTTTCTGTTGGGAATTTGTTGTAGTTGCTAGTTGACCAGTCTGTACCTCTAGATTCTTTACTGTGGCCCCCATATTGGTCATATGAGTCTCGATGTTGTCAAGTCTTAACTCATCCTTGTTGAACCTCACCCTAGTCTCTGAAATAAAGGTCTCCAGGATATCCTCCAGTAGTGACTTTCCTTAAAAAGCCTGATTATTGAACCCAGGTAGAGGTTATGGCACATTCTTGGTGTTACCTTAAGACAGGTTCTCATGGTTTCATAACCCTGGATGGTAGTTATTTGCTGAGTACTTTCCTCTTTGGTTGAAGTTCTAGCCATTTACAAATTGAA
Organism: Fraxinus anomala; assembly: GCA_903798345.1. Classification (NCBI taxonomy): domain Eukaryota; kingdom Viridiplantae; phylum Streptophyta; class Magnoliopsida; order Lamiales; family Oleaceae; genus Fraxinus; species Fraxinus anomala. The sequence continues at coordinate 12,503 of CAIGRN010033327.1, forward strand.
CTTGCTCATTCTCTATCTCAATCTTCTAGTATGAAGTAGAATCGGCCATAATAGAATCTGCTTTCTGTTGAGTTCCCTATGAAGTTAATGCAGCTATTTGTGTTGTAAGTGATGGCATCTGAGCTCTAATGGGATCTACCTCATAAAGGCCAACAACTTTCTTTGTACTTGAACGCTCACTTGGCTAGCTATTGGTGGCTATTTCATTCAGCAGAGAGTAAGCAACATCACAGTCTTGGACATCAAACTACCTCATATTGCAGCATCAACTACTGTCCTTGTTTGACCATTCAACCTGTTGTAGAAGGTTTCCATTTGCATCCAGTCTTGATAACCATGTTGAGGGCATCTTCTAAGTAGATATTTGAATCTCTCATAAGCCTCATAGAATGGTTCGAAGTCTACTTGTCTAAACTGGCCAATTTCACTCCGTAATTGAGCCGACTTGAAAAGGGTAAAATTTGGTGAAAATTTTCTAAGCTAACACCTTCCAAGTTGTGATAGATCTATATGGTAATGAATGGAACCATAGTTTGGCTTTATCTCCCAAGGAGAAGGAAAATAGACGAAGTATGATGGTGTCTTCAGTAACGCCGTTCATCTTCACAATTCGCAAATCACGAGAAAAAAACCAAGGTGATCATTTGGATCATCTGTTGGAGATCCCCCCAAACTGATTATGTTGAACCATATGTATCAATCCCGGCTTTAGTTCAAATTTATCTGCAGCCACTGCCTAACGTGCAATACCGAAGTAGTTGTCATTGACATCTGGCCTGACATAGTCTCTAATTGCCCGTTGTTGATTGTTTTGATTAACTGCCTGTTCTTTCTCGTCTGCCATTATTTTACGTTCGTTTCTTTGTAAACCCCTTAGAAAATGGAAAGTGCATTCTGGTTCAGGATCAATAGGTAGTAGTTCGATATTCCTCGATCTTTGCTTAAACCTGAAACAAGAATAGCAAATTAATAAAAAGTAATGAAGTCTACATTAAAACAAAAGCTGCTTAATAATAATATCAATAAAAATCAAATCAAACAATTCTCGACAACGGCACCAAAAACTTGTTTTGTGTTTTACGTAATGTAAATATACCGCAAGTGTACGATGTAAAATTTTTTGCAATATATGAATAGAGCTAGAGTGTCGAACCCACAAAGATTGTAATTTAATTTTATAATAAGTACTATAACTGTATAGTCTCTATTTTATCTCGATGAGTAATTTTTTAATCAAAGTTTTATCTAAACTAGAGATAATTGTGATGAATTCAATGACTAAATGTAAGTTTTAATAATTTATCAATAAGAGAAAACCTAGGGTTTTGATTTCACCTAATTATCAAAAATGATTTTCAAAAACCTAGTTATCTCTAATCAATTTTCTATATTTATAAGCAAGAACCCTAATATAATTCTACCCCCTCTCTCGAGTGTCAAGTAAAAATTAATCTTAAAAATTAATTCAAATATCTCTATTTCTAATTAAAATCAAGATTTATCAAGTTCGTGGTTCTTAGATGGAACAAGCTTCATAGATTATACACTTTCTCTCGAAACACAAAATCTAAGTTGTGTTATTGTTATAATCGCGCCTAAATTTTCCTTTCTCGAGTGCCAAAATTGAATATTATCTAATCGTTCAATGAGTGACCAATTAATTGAAAGCATTAAATCAACAAAACAAATAAATAGAATTGAAAATTTTCATAGAATAACTAAAATAAAATCAAATCATATCCTCAAGTTTTGGCTAATCAAACCCTAAAAGAATTATTTAGTTCATAATACGAAATATGAAATCTATACAATTCATAAAGAATAACATAAAGAGAAGAAAGATAAAACTATTTTTTTATGGTTGAATCATCTTTTTCATCAGTTGCCTTTGACACTTTTTTGATTTCTTGAATTTTGCCTCCTTCAATTCTGCACAAAAAGTGTCGGGTTAATTACCCCAAAAGTCACTGAACTTTACCTAAAGTTTCCACTAGGTCACTGAACTTGAAAAACTACGCAGTTAGTCACTGAACTTTCGAAACTGCAACCTCATCCTTCACTAAACGAACTTCTGTTAAAAAACTTGACGAAACTGATGATATGGCTAAAAAAATACCTTATGTGGCATGTTTGTGTAAGTGATTGGTGCCAAGTAACAAAGTTGCTAGTGACATAGAATTTTGTGAGTAGCTAGCACTAGAAACACGTTTTTAGTGATGGATGGGATTACATTTTTGAAAGTTCATTGACTAACTGTGTAAGATATATAAAGTTCAGTGATTAATTTTAGGCAAAGTTCAGTTGGTGTAATTAAAATGGAAGAACGGAAGAACTTATTTCCCACCAAAAATTTCACACAAGCCAGCATACAAATATCTCACGCGAGTCTATATCAAATATTATATACACAAATTTTAAAGTGTAGACCGTACACTTAAATTATATATAAATCAAATCATATATATACAATGTATCATAATATCCTATCTAACTCGTGTTATTAAGTTAAATATATACATAAAAAGAGTGTGTTTACCTCATTCTCGAACACGTCAAGTTTTAATTATTTAGATTGAAAATGAAAAAATACGAAATACATATTTCCTGTTTTCTGTCATAAACTCTCCATGTCCCAGGCATTTATGCTTTAAATTGAATTCAACATCTGGACATCAGGCAAGCAAATAAATCATATATGTGCAGTTGAAACATGGTCATTATACATTGGTCATTCTTCGATTTAAGAATCCTCAGAAGCAAACCAGGAAATGAATTTTTTAAAGAAAATTCCTCATCTTGTATAAAGTTAAGTTTTTGTAGTAAGACTACAGCTTTATCTTCACAAGTAGATGTGATGATTGTTAAAACATATTATTCGAGACTATCAGTAGCTAGAAACACATATACAACATCCTCTGTAAGATGCTCAGCACTATCAACGAAGGGTTTCTGAAGAAGAAATGTCAATTAGATCTCTATAATATTCAATTTTGGACAAAGGAATTATGATGTAAGCAGACTTACTAGTCTAAAACTATTAAGCCTGTGAACAAGAGATGCCAAAACAATATTGGCATGGCGATGCCGCTGGGACAATAAACGGACTTACTAGTCAAACTATTTTGATATATTAAATAAAGAGATTCCCAATAAATGTCAGAAGCAAATTAGCTTCGAACTTAGGATTAATTACCCCAAGAGTCGTTGAACTTTACCTGCGGTTTCCACTAAGTCGCTGAACTTTATACATCTTATGCGGTTAGTCACTGAACTTTCGAAATTACAATCCCATCCATCACCAAAAAGGTATTTCCAATGCTAGAAACTCTAAAAAAAAATTCCACGTCACTATCAACTTTCTTACTTGGAATCAATCACTTACACAAACGTGCCACATAAGGTATTCCGTTAGCCACATCATCAGTTTCGTCAATTTTTTTAACGGAAGTTCATTCGGTGTTGGATGGGATTGCAGTTTCGAAAGTTTAGTGACTAACCGCATAGTTTTTAAAGTTTAGTGACCTGGTGAAAACTTTACGTAAAGAACCTGTAGTTCTTGTACTTGACTTAAGAGGATTTTGGAGTCTATCATCTTGTAATCAAGGAACTTTCTAACAATGAATTTGTTTGTGCTGACGGCCTCCATTTTGTACTTTCTCCAACGAATCCCAAAGTTCTTTTGCAAATTTTAGCTTCTGTACATACTTTATAACATGTAGTTCAATCCATTTAGTTCTTACATAGGAAGTCCAAGTTCTTCCAACCATCAAATGCGGTAATTAACTCACGATTATTCTCTCATTTTTATACGGTAAGAGGATCTACAGTTAGAAACCTTGCCAAATTCAAGGTGGTGAGATAGAACAACATCTTTTGTTGCCATCTTTCAAAATTCACTCCTCTGAATTTCTCATATTTCTCTCCATGTAGAATTGGAGTAGTTTGCAGTGGTATAACCATCAATGGAACCACATTAATTGTACCATTTTTTGTTTGAATCAAAGTAGTCCCAATGGTATCCATTTCTGTTGTGAAAATAGAATTCAACACAATTAGAACATGAAAGGAACAAAAACGTTTTGCTTATTCCAATAGATGAAAATAAGCAATTTATAACAAGTAAAATGACAATGAAATTCGTCTTAAACTTGTTGGGGGCATTTTTATATGTTTGCAAGACATAATTAAAACTTAAGAAATCAATAAAAAAAAGTAAAATTTACTTGAAAGATAAACTTTCTCTTACTTTCACGAATATATCGCAGAGTTCATGATTTCTCAGCCTAGACACACAAACAAGAAACCTTCCCACATTTCTTTCAGAAGAACATGCATGATTCTAACAAAATGGCAGCCGATGATGGATTTATAGATGAGTCTC
>CAIGRN010033332.1:6683-25627 GCA_903798345.1 Fraxinus anomala
GTTCTCACTTGTTTCAAGTCCATGACGTGGGCGATAGAAAATAACACTGCAGCAAGTAAAGTTGCTGTTATTAATTTGAAGGTGTGTATGGCCGTCACTGTTTGCACTGGCGGATATTTCTTTTTAATTAGAAGTTGCTTGGTCGAGTTCAATTTATTAACTAGTTAGAAGTTTATACATGACCATTTTGAAACTTCCAGTTGATCTTTTAATCAAGAACATTTCTGTTTTTTGTCACCTGTTGCTTACTCCGACTACACCATAATTATCAAGTAAAGTTGATGTATCTTCCTCTGTTGAAGACATGAAGTTCATCATGAAATTTATTTACCATCTCTTGGAGCTAGTAAAAATCCCTCAATCTGTACTACTATCGCCAAATATATATATTGACACACTATGGTGTGGTTAGCATCCTGTGAGATGTCAAAAGATTAATGCTGCTTTTCTGCCCTAAGTGCAGCTTCAAGATTATGGCAAGACTCCTTCAGGAGAAACAGAAGTGCAGTTTAGACTTACAAGAATCACACTAGAGCCAATGTTGAAATCCATGGCTTACATAAGCCAACAGCTTTCAATGTCAGCTAACAGGGTTGCTGTTATCAATCTAAAGGTGCGTGTAACTTTATCTTTAGCAGTAATTTTTTCTGTCCCAGCTAGCCAAAAAAAAGATAGGACTTCGGAGAACATATTTTCACAACTTCCCATTTTTTGTTTGCAATCTTCTTTGACCTTTTACCAGTCCTTTTTTTTTTTTCATTTCAAATATTTCACGTGACATCATGCCAATGGTATATAATCCCTTTTTTGTGGTTACACTTTTTATTGGTTACAATTAGCGATGTTAAGCTGTGATAAAGGGAAGAGGAAGGAAGGGGTAGTGTGGAACATTATTTACGAGAAGCAATCCATTGTGCTGCTTGTAAACTTGGAATTTCTTCATTATCTTGTGTTTGAGTATATTGCTATCTCCAAACCTGTGTGAGGAGTCTATTCTGCTTACAGTAGCTATATCCATAGCCGGTTACACTTGAATGTGTCTGGATCTAGGCATTTACATACTGCATAGATATTCTACCTCTAGTTGTTTACCCTAATTATCCTACCTCTAGGAGTCCATTGAACATATGAAAAAGATAAGAAGATTTCTTTTGTCTTACTACTATTTTCCCCTTTCGGAGGGCAAAGGATTGGGATGCTATTTGCGATGCAACTCGCAAGTCGTGCAACCTAAATTGCTTGATCTTGATTTATTGATCCACCCTTACTGCTTTATTAATACATCCAAATAATTGGTTTCTTTATGATGCTTTGCTAATCCCACCGATAGCATTGAGAAAATCCTCAAAGCTTGTAGACTTCAACTTAATTTTCTACTGGATAATAAAGCGTCTTTTAAATTTTTGCCATATAAATCTTCTACCATTTTAATATTTTTGCCTTTTTACACACACACATACAATTTTTTTTTTAAAATGTATTTATTTAATGTCTGGATCTAGGCATTTACATACCGCATAGATATTCTAACTCTAGTTGTTTACCCTAATTATCCTACCTCTAGGAGTCCATTGAACATATGAAAAAGATATGAAGATTTCTTTTGTCTTACTACTATTTTCCCCTTTCGGAGGGCAAAGGATTGGGATGCTATTTGCGACGCAACTCGCAAGTCGTGCAACCTAAATTGCTTGATCTTGATTTATTGATCCACCCTTATTGCTTTATTAATGCATCCAAATAATTGGTTTCTTTATGATGCTTTGCTAATCCCACCGTGCTTCATTGTTTTAAATGGGTCATAACCTGGTATGGTCCCCTTTATGTGGTGTAAAGAGGGGTGCCAAAGTTACCTTTGATAGCATATGTTTAGTAGCTGATGCCTGAAAACAGAACATTCTGGTGGCTAGAACTAGCAATTAATAATGTAATAGTAATGCAGGAGCAAGAGTTAAAATTTTACGTCATTGTTGGACTTGTATTTGTATTCTTATTGGAATTGTACTTTAGTGGGTTATCGATTAGGTTTTATTTGCAATCTTAATTTAGTATATCTTTTAGTTTTCTATAGCATTAGTTTTTCTAGTGACTTAATTTTCTAAATACAGCTAAAGAGGATAGTTGGGATCTTTAGGGTATAGAGAGAGCCTATAAATAAAAAGGCTAGAACAATTCTTAATTTCTTATTTTATAGTTTCGGTGATTATAATTGTGTTTTGAAGCTAAAGTACCAAATCTCTCATTTTTGCTTTGATCTTTTCCAATAACCCTTGGTTCTTTTAAATCTAATTTATTATTTTGTTGGTTAAAGCTTGTCTAATGACTAGTTAGTAGCAGAGCAACCAACGATCCTTAGTAGTCACGTATAGGATCATCACCATAAATTCAAGGAATTTGTGGAAGGTGATCAAGCAATTTTCCATTTGATAAAATAAAGGTTTCAAAAAGGGACTTATCATAAGCACAAGTCAAGGAAGATTGTCCGTGCAAGTTTTAAAGAAAATTATTTCCAATGCTCATGCTGTAGATTTGTTAGATGTCTTCAAATCGACCTTACATTTGGCGTTGCATATAGTTGCCCAAGAAGCCAAAAGAAGTTTTTGAAGAATTTCTTTACTTAGGAAGTTCATTCATGTGGATTAGCGAATGTCGACGGATTTTAATTCAATCATTGGTCAAACCTTCTAAAATGCACTTGGATGACTGAACATAGTTGAATTTAGTTGATCCTTGATTTTTTGATTAATATAACCAAGTTTTGTCATCAAATCCAAGTTCTTTTCACCTCAGGAAGAATTTACATGAGTAAAAGTTGAATCTTTTACAAGCCCTTGAGTTTGTGTCCTTATTCTTATTGGACTTAAACTTTAGTTGGTTATATATTAGGTTTATCTGGACTTCTAACTTAGTTTTCTTCCAGGTTTCAACTAGAATTATAATTATTATTCCACGTAGGCTTTTCTAGTTTGAGTAGATTTTGGAGCTTTTAGGGGTAGAGAGCCTATGAGTAGACATGGCTATTTTGGAACACATAATTGTAGAATAATTCTTATTTAGTCCAGAAAGTTTTGTTGGATTTTGAGCCTAAATCTCTGGATCTTCTGGTTTTATTTAGATCAATATCCCTTTGTTCTTTCGATATTTTTTTTCGTTGATCAAGAGCATGTTTGGGTGGCTTATATGTTAGCATGTTTGGGTGGCTTATATGTTATATTTGTAAGATGGAGTGAGAAAACATATGTAGATGCTCTAAATCTCGTCCATCCATCAGTTACACAATTACTCTCCAAACTTTGTTGGTTTCAAATAACTAAAAGCGACCCGCTTAAAGATTTTTGGCTATTGAACACTTCTTTGATGTAGCTTATCTCGAAAATGTATCTGCCTTATCTGGTTAATATTTCACTTAGTAATGCTGCTAGCATGTTTAAAATAATCGTAGTTACTTCGAGAGTTCTGCAGTCACCTTGGAGATGTATTGCAATCATCATTGCACATTTGAGCGTATGCTATAAGTATGCAAATAAATGATTAAATGTTCTATTAGGTATCTATAGGGATTTAGTCCCCTCACTGTTAAAGAAGCACTCTGTTTTCTTCAATCAAGTGCTACTAGGAAATGCTTCAGCAGCTGGGTGTCTCTGCATTCATGGTTGTCAATAAAGAATAATGTAGTTGCAGACGTGCTATAAAATTGAAAAAAACAATAGGAAATGAACTGCATTATATTAAGCCCCTGTTTGGTTTGGCTAAAAATTAGTTTTAGTAGATTTTGATAAAAGTTGATGAAATATGTGATTGAAAATTTGATAAAAGTTGTGGGTCCCATAAGATGTGTGGTTGAAAATGAGGCAAATAGGGCTAAATAGATAATCATGGTCAAGAGGAAGCTATTACTTCTTTTGTAGAGAACTAATTAAAGAAACACATGTTTGGAACCATTAAAAGTTGTTAAATAGTTGAATTACGCTCCCATTGACTTCACATACTATCTGTATATCAGTAAATCGTTAATGCTTACTACTTGAATCAATGGTTATATGAATTGAGTTTTTGGAAGTTTTTGTTGAGATCTGTCCTAGGACCTTAAGCTTAAGTGTAAGGCAGACATTTCCTGAGGCTTATGTCGTCAAGGATGAGATAATACTGGGAGGGAAAGTGGAGAGCTTTTTTTGACACCTCGTCATAATACTTATGCCCACTGGCTACTCAAATATTGTATTAAAATAATGAACAATTTGCCACTTGGCCAAGTTACTTTGTGATGGATAAAGGTTCAATTACACAATAACATACGCATACCACAAGATAGCATTGAGAAAATCCTCAAAGCGTGTAGACTTCAACTTAATTTTCTACTGGATAATAAAGCATCTTTTAAATTTTTGCCATATAAATCTTCTACCATTTTAATATTTTTGCCTTTTTACACACACATATACAATTTTTTTTTAAAATGTATTTATTTATTATTTTTTAAGTACAAAATTCGAAAAACTCATGGAGTTGCACCTTATTTTGCAAAGAGGTAATTTCTGGTATCATGCCTTCAACTTATTCAATAATTATTGACAGGATAACAATGAGAATGCCATTTGGTGGATACAATTACTAGATATAAATAACAAACCTGGAAAATTCAAGCTGATATTCTTCTCAGAAGTGTTGGCTAAAAGTTATTATAGCTGTAATTAATCAGATAGGTTAATTTGCAGACGTGTTGTGTTTTTATTCTGTCAAATTTGCTACTTTATAACGTGTAGTACTAGTGTAAGTTTAATATGTAGACTTCAGTGGTTGAATTCATCACTAAATATTGGGTGCTTATTATATATGTTTTATAACACTGGTGTTTAAGATCAGTGCACTGCAGTTGTATTTAGGCAAGAGAAATTAATAGATCTCGCAAACAAGTTAGACGGAACTAAAACGAATCATGACAATTAGCAAGTTTTGTGTTTGAACAACACCAAATAATATTATTAGCCTTTTTCTTCCAGTTTTACCTTGTAATCTCTTCGTCTGTGTTGTTTTTACCTCTCAGCTCCAAGATACTAAAACAACTACGGGCGAAACAGAAGTGAAATTTCAAGTTTCAAGAGAGACTTTAGGGTCGATGTTGAGATCAATGGCTTATATACGTGAGCAGCTTTAAATATATGTAAGCACCCTCTTCCATCTACTATTTTACCTCTACCTGGTGATATTGAGGATTGCATTTACTTCATAGGTTGAGAAGCAATTGTGTGATCACTTGGATGATATCACACGGGTGCGCATGCGTGTGCGCGCACACACACATGCACACATATTTGTATTTATTTATTGATGAGAACATATCCATTATCTATATATGCACTTTGATTTAGAGGTTACGGGGTTCTCAGACTTATTTTCAATAAAAACTAGGGTTGCATAGTGTACTACCAAATAAAGGGTTGGCCTTCAAGGTATGAAAGCCTTGACAAAATATTCAAAAGAGGGTACATGGTAGTGTGTTAGTATACTTAGAGCCTAGATCAACCTACAAAATGCTTACCCTATTACAACTAGATATATTGATCTCATAATCTATGCACTCTTAAAAGTATGAGAATCATACTTATTCTTCCAAATGAAACTCATTTCTAGAGTCCATGGTATACACTATATAGGCATGGGGAGTATCAAAGTATGACCGCACACTGGTGGTAACTCAGTGCAGTTTGTTGCGATCAGTCAAATCCTCCTATTTGCTTCCCTTTTTTTTTTTTCCACTTCAAAATAAAACAACCATGATTACCTGAGCATATAGGTCATGAACAACAATGCTTAGTGAGCAGTATACTTTTTATGTTTACATGTATGATGCATGCCATATTGCCATGTCATGAATGTCTTAACTGACTCTCTTTGGGCCCTTCAAGCAATCACTATTGTTCACCGAGCGCTCAGCATGATATTTACATACATATAGTAACTCACGCTCCCTTGCTAAATTGTTATACTTGTGCCGTCGTGTCCCTTAAAATGTCAACTTACTATCCATATGTTTTATCGATCGTAACTTTCAGTTTATCACAATCAACAGCTCTTGGTACCTGATGCATGCATTGATTAGGGCCAACATCCCATTCATTGACCACCTGGTGACCATAGGAGTCCCCCTGTTTTTATCTTTCCCAAGCTCAAATATTTCATGACTAGTAACCAGTAGACTAAAATGCATGCATGTCATGTAATGCATAATGCTGAGCTACCAACCTCTAATGCTAGGACTCTTCGAAATAGTCGGAGTACCCGTGTTGGACACGACACGAGTACGGGTATGAGATATGTGTCGGATCCTCCAAGTTTCAATTGGACACTTTGTCGTTTTCCTTTTCGTTTTCTTCTTTTCCATTCATATAATTGAAAACTAAACCCCAACATTATATTTTATTCGTTTTAACTCCTTATTCAATACCTATTTCCTTCTTTGTGAATAATTGATTTTGGTCTATTCAAAATGACATATTGGATTAAGAAAAAAATTGAAGTTTGAAATATGTACCCACGTACCCGTATTCGAAATTTGAACTCTTTTTAGCCATATCCATGTTCCCCATATTTTAGAAAATGAAAAATCTGACACTTAAATACGTACCTGTACTCAATACCCATACTCGAGTCCGAGCATCATAGCTACCAACTAATGGACAAGGTTAACAAATGTAGCTCTAGAAAATAAGAGGAAATTGCTGTTGAATTATATTTCCTTACTTTGAAAATCAAATACACGTGTACATTTAAATATGCAAAACAGTAAAAATGGGAAATAGAATAACTGTACAGCTTACATTCCTAGTTTGTGAATTTGACTAGACCTATATTAAATATAAATTGCAGATAACAAAATACTAAGAAATCAGCTATCTGTTAGTATCCTCCTTTGCAACATAACTAATCCCTAGAAATCAGTCATCCGTTATAGCATTATATTTTCCTTTGCAACACTCCCCTCAAGCTGGTTTGAAGATATCTTCCATGGCCATCTTGCATATCATATTCTCAAACTGTTTCCTAGGTAAGAACATGTACAACTTGTTCAACCGTTGGTATGTAGATCACACATATTTGCCCGTTATCTATCTTCTCTTTGATAAAGTACTTGTCCACCTCGTCATGGTTGGTTTTGTCATGAAGAACAGGATTATGGGCTATTGAGATAGCTGCTTTGTTATCAAAATAGACCTTCGTTGGCAAGGGGTTTGAGATCTTCAATTCTTCTAGGATTTTTTTTTGACCAGCAATACTTTGCAAATTTCGTGAGCTACTAAACTAAGCCTCAGCACTGCTTCTTGCCATCACATTTTGCTTTTTGCTGTACTGAGTAACTAGGTTTCCTCCAACAAAAGTATAATAGTCAGAAGTTGATCTTCTATCAGAGTTATACTCCTAGCCCAATCTGCATCTGCATACTCCTCAATTTTTAAATGACCATGCTTCTCAAATAGTAGGCCCTTGGTGATTCTTTAAGTACTTTAGGATTTTGTAATCTGCCTCAGTGTTCTGGCTCTGGTGGATACATAAATTGACTTATAATGCTCACCATAAATGCAATGTCAGGGTGAGTGTGTTAAAATAAATCAGCCTACCGATAAGTCTCTGAAATTGTTTCCTGTCCTGTCCTGTTGTCATGGGGTACCTTTCTTCTTAGCACAGAAAGGGACACCGTGCGGCAGTAGTCTGCTCCGCTAGACTACCTTCCGCCTTTTCTCGGGACGAAAGAGATTTTGATTACAAATAATAGAAAGCTTGAAACATGATTTAAGAAAACTTGATCATTGATTGCTTGAAAGCTAGAAATTACAATTGTTGAAAGCAGTAAATTACAATGGCTAGTGCACATGAAAAAAAAAAAAAAAAAATTAAAAAAGTAAAAAGTTCTTTTTTTTTTTTTTTTTGATAAATAATCAGAATTGTATTAATCAAAGGATAATACATGTTTCTCTGGTTTAGCTGATTGGAGTTTCTAATTCAGTTCAATTGGGGTTTATGCTACCTTGCAACCAAGTAGGCTCGTCTCATCAAGGAGGACTAGCACATATTTTCTTTGAGACACAAACACCATTCTTTTTGATCTAGCAAACTCCATACTGAGGAAGTATTTTAAGGTTCCTGAACCCTTAATTTCGAAGTCAACAACAAGTACTCTTTTATGTATTTTGAGTTCAGATCACCACCTATCAGTATTATATCATCAATCTAAACAAATAAAATGGAAAATTTTCCTTCTTTAGAGTGCCTATAGAACATAGTGTGACCTGCCTAGCTTTATGTGTATCTGTGACCTTTAACTGATTTCCCAAACCACTCAAACCAGGCCATGGGAGATTGGTTAAGACCCTACAGTGACTTCCTTAGTCTACAGACTTTTCCTTCACCAAGTCGAGCTTCAAACCCTGTTGGTAGGTTCATGCATTTTTAATGTCCAACTGATGTAAAAGCCAGTATAGGTTGGTGGCCATGGATAATACGAATTGAGTTAATCTTTGCAACTGGAGCAAAGGTCTCCTGGTAATCAGTTCTATGTGTCTGTGTGAATCCTTTTGCCACTAAGCGTGTCTTGCACCTTTCTATACTTTGGTCCGCATTGGACTTCATAATAAACACCCATTTGCACCCTAATGTTCTCTTTTCGCTTGGTAAGTTGACTACATCCCATGTCCTATTTTTCCTAACAGCGTTAATCTCTTCCAAAACTGCTAATTTCCAGTCTGGATTATCTAGTGCTTTCTGAATGGTTCTTGGTATAAACAGGTGAGATATCTTTGAGGTAAAGGCTCTGTGAGACTTGGAGAGTCTATTGTAGGAGTCATGTTTAGCAATAGGATGGTTTGTACAAGTTCAGACTCCTTTTCTAAGTGCTATCGACACATCTAGGTTATAAGAAATGGGGCTGGAGTTTGAAAACAAGTTTGGCAGAGAGTCTAATAAAGGATTTGACAAAGAATCTGAAATAGAAAGATTTGAGTTACCTGGAGTAGAGTGTTTGATATAGTGCTAGAGTTGTAAGCAGATCTTTATTCCTTCAATGAGTACCTTTCCTAGTGTAAACTAGGAGCTCTTGGCCAAGATTAATGTGATCCTGTCTCATGATTTCTCCTCCGGCTTGTGAGTAATCTATGCTTGCTGTTGATAGGTTAGGATTTCCTAGGTTTTTGCCATCCTGAATACCAACATTCTCACTATTAGAGATGGGAGGATCAAAGCTAGGTACTGGCAAAAAGGTATTGAGTAAAGGGGTGGTTGTGGCTATTTCCCAAAACTGAGCTTCATTATTCTCTTATCTCTCCCTGAAGATAGGTTTTTTCAAAATATGGTTTATTTTTCACAAACGACGCATCCATATTAACACGAGTTCTTTTAGTTCTAGGATTGAAGCACTTATAATCCTTATGTGGTGCATAACCAGTAAACATACACTTTTTTGCCCTAGGATCTAGGTTTGACTGAAGCCTACTGGGTAAGTGGACAAACACAATACATCCAAAAAAAATTTAGTGGTAGTTTAGAGAAAAGTTGATACTCGGGATTTTTTTTAAACATTCTAATAACATGACATTTCAAAATACGATAAAACAACATTTCCGCATAGATACTTGGGTACATGCATAAAAAACATTATAGCACGTGTAACTTCAGTAAATATTTTTTTTTTTTTCAGCAATATCATTTTGTTGATGGGTATCACTACTATTAGATTGATGAATAATTTCTTTTTTATTTAGAAAATTTCCCGAAACATGATTGAAATACTTGATGCCATTATCAGTGTGAAGTATTTTTATTTTGTTTGAAATTGGTTTTCCACCATATTATAAAAATTCTTGAACAAATTTTTAACTTTTGATTTTTGATTTATCAAATATACCCAACAGAGCTGAGTATTATCGTCTATGAAAGTTACAAACCATTTTTTCTTAGCAGGCATTGTAATTTTTGAGGGATCCCAAACATCGTTATAAATAAAGTAAAACAATTTTGATGTACAATATGTTTTTGGTTTGTAAGTAGTGCAATGACTCTTGGATAAATAACAACTTTCACATTGCAAAGAAGAACAATCCACATGTTCAAATAAAATAGGAACTGAGTATTTCAAATAGGGACTACTAGGATGTCTTAGTCTAAGATGCCAAAGCATTACTTGTTCATTAACACAGAGAGAAATAATGCTAGAAAGCTTTATGCTTGTTTCTCACTAAGGAAGTTGTCGTTAAAGTAGTAGAGACCTTACACTATTCTAGCACTGCCAATCTTTAACTCGAAGCTTAGGTCCTGAAAAACACAATGTGATTTAAAAAAGTTAACGCGACAATTTGAATCTTTAGAGAGTTGATTGCATGCAAGATTAGGGACATAAAGAATAGATTTTATAGATCAATCCTTTCCCTGCAATGGATGAGAAATTTCCATCTGCAATTCTAACATTTTTTCCATCATTACAAGGCACATAAGAGAGCAATATATGGTTGAGATTTGTCATATGATCAAAAGCACTAGAATCAATTATCCATGGTTTAGGACTAGGATAAAAAGTACATATATGGTTGAGATTTGCCATTGAAATTGTTCTAATTTGTCAAACGGTACATATTCTCCTAGATGATGAAGACTTTTCTTTATATAATTTATAATTGTATTGATACAAGATATTTACTCAGCCTGATACTCCGAGGGAAAATATAAGGTTTTGTAGGCATTCCAATACTTTTGTAGTATTACTCTAGACACATTGTCTAAGAATCTTTGGCACAATGAAAAGAAATTTTGGAGAAGTAACATGCTGTAATTGTTTTATAGAATATCAAACATGTATTTACGTGTTTGATTTATATTTTTCTGGCTGATTATGTTGTCGAATTGATTTTTGGAAGTTGAACAATCAGTTTCTGGCCTGTGATTGAAAATATATCTGAAACTTTTGCTTGATTTACATTGATCACTCATGCAAACTCTCACAGGAGGGATATTCTGCCGGTGATAATTTTGTTAGCACTTGCGTATGATATGAATTACCTTTGTGACTGTTTTATGTATTTATAATTGAGTGACCTTTTCTGTCCGACTCCCAGTAGATCATTAATTAAGAATATGGTTTTTCATCCTCTATTCAATGATGTTAAAATCTGAAGTTGTCAAGTGTGAGTTGATTTAACTACCGAGTATTCATGTTGTACAGCAGAACTCATGTCCCTTGTCTCGGAGCTTATAAAGCAGGAGCTCGCGCAGGATCCATGGCAGGACAAATATGCTAGCGTGATTGTAGTTGTCTTGTACATGGCAACAAGCTTATGAAGTTCATCTACTTATTGGTGCATAACCATTTTTGCTAGTTTTGTAGTTTGATTAGGATTCTGTCTTTAATTAATTGAGTAGATAGGTAAACCATGTAAGCTATTACAGGACAGAATAATCTGTACATGGGTAAGTTATGTCGAGCACCATGAATTGTGTTTGATTATTTGTATAAAAATTGTGTTCGTGTCAAAAAGTTCAGTATTGCATAAATATACTAAAAAGTTCTTCGAGATGCGTCAGAATTGAGAGAAAATGGTTAAAAGCGAACTAATGAAGTAAAAATACTGAAATTACATAATGAAAATTCTAGTAATGTAAAGGCATGCATATTTGTATTTTTGAGCAAATAGTAATAAAGCAAAAGATTGAAATTACATTACAAACATTCTTGCGAACGTGTGTATGTAGCCAAAAGTGTGGATAGTATAATGAAAATCTCGAAATGTAGGACTAATTTACTGTTTTCACCCGATGATGCTTGACGAGAAAGCAGTTCTTCATATTTTTCAATCTCAATTTTTTGTGGCCCTGTATTTGAAATTATGGTTTTTGTTGACTAGAGCTACCACATTTTGACTATTCAATGGAGTGTTTCACATATTAAAGCCATCAATTTACATTTATGCCCTTGACGTTATGCTTGTAAATTTTACGTGAATTGCTTTGTAAAATTGTTAAAATGGTTGAGGGTAGTTGCATAAGTTTCAACTACAAAGTGAGTCAACAAAGGACGGCTGCATATGGCCCACTTACTGTTACAATGGTAAGAAATCTTCTAAAAATGGCAAAAAAAAAAAAAAAATGGGTAGCAAACAAACGCATAATGAAAAATGTAAACGTTATACAATGTAAGGGACAGTGGTTGTAGCCTTTGTTGACTGTTTTCTTACAAATCAATTAAAAATCTCAGAGAAGTCCATTTTGCCACTTAATTGTGGCATTCAATCTATTAAAGCTACCGTATAGAGTAAATAATAGCAATCATTGACATCAAAGCCATATGCATGAAATATAAACGAAATTAAAAATTATCAATATCAACAAACTTTCATTGCTTAGAACTCCATGCACTTCAAAACACAAGGGAATTCAAACCTATACTGTTTTAAGTGCCTCAAGTTTTCGAGTTTTCTCATTGTACACGACCCACCAATACACTTGTTAGTGCACAATGGCGTTGCATATGGATGAAAAGTTGACGTAATATTCTGAAACCCAAACACAATTTTTTGGGTCCATCAGTAATAGGGAGATAGTAATTTCCCAGAACCCTTTCATTACCTGTGTCCACAATGGGCACTCGAAGAGTGTCCTAATTAAAATACTTGTAACAATCCCAAAAAAGTGCCCTAATTAAAATACTTGTAACAATCCCAAAAAAAATAAATAAGGGTTGGATGAAGACGTTGGTGACGCAAATCTTTGATGAGACCAGGATTTGGAGAAGAAATCAAACTATGCCATTCTTTGGAAACACGGGTGACCCTACGAAGGGACTTGTAAGGAAGTCTTGATGGAACTTCTACTAATATGTCGATTGGTAATTCATTCATTATCTTCCTTTTCTTATCTAGACGTTGTTCCATCATTAGATGAAGATATATATTTAGGGGGTATGCTCAATTGAGATTGTGATGGATTTTAAAAATTCTTTTAAATTTAGGCGTCCTCAATTGAAATGTTAGTAGATTTTAATGAAATTCATTAAAATTTAGGTGTCCCGAATTGAGATTTTAATAAAATTTATTGAAATCCTTTAAAATTTAGATATCTTCAATAATTAGAAATTTATAAAAATTTCATTAATAGAGAGATTTTAAAAGATTCGGATGTATTTCAAGCTTAAAAATATATATAACCAAATTTTTTAAATTTCACCATATTTGATGAGATTTTTATGGTATTTGTAGAAGAATTATGGTACAGTGATATAATTTTTGGCATAATAATTTAAGAGACAAGCTAGCCCACTGGACTTATATTAATAAGCTATCAGGGATTCAGAAATAACATAACACTATTCATTATCTTCCTAGCACAAGAAAAGAGAAAACGTAATTGGAGATTGGACGATTGGACAATTGTGAATTGCAGATCATAATTGTTCGTATTTCAAGATCAGTAAAGGAGCTTGCAGAATTTACAAAAAAAGTATAATTCATATCACAATTTCTTTCTAAACACAAAGAAGATTTTTGATGGGAATTGAAATTATTTTATTTTTCATTGTACAAATTAAGTAAATTCTCAACAAAAACATTTTTCAACTAATCAGATTTTAATTTAACCATATAGTTCATGGACTCACAACTTCTATTAATTTTTCAACTATACATTTTATTAACTTTTATCAAGATTTACTAAAATATTTGTCAAAAGCTTTCTTATATAGGCCCTAAATGAAAATACCCGACAACTAGGGGACTGAGTCGAGTCGGCTCAATCCTTAGAGATGAGACCCCAAACTCGCTTGTATCTACAAACTATCAGTTCTTTTAGCTCGTGGGCCTCATGTGGCTCTACCTTTGACGGAGTTGTCTATGATAGTTCCACAGTTCTACCTACACTAGAAGTATGCTCCGATATTGTTAAAAATTTGAAACTACTGATATTCCTCTCACATAACAAAGCCACAAGGATGTTAATGTCTAGTCTCCATTTCTATATAGAATAAGTGTGCCAATGGCTCCATAAAACCTAGCATCTCTCAATCAAGACAGATTCAACGGATCAATTTCTCTGTTAAGATTAATAAATGTTATGCCTTGATTCACAGGGCCCCAATTATTCTACGTGGCGAGCAAAGATGTGGCCCCACACCACCCCGGAATATATTAACACAAGGCTGATCTAATTGAACCCATTCATGTGGCTTCATGGACTATTGTTGCACCTTGATTTACAAAACTCCAAATATCCTACATGGCAAGCAAAGATGGGGTCTCACGCCTCCCTGGAATATATTAATACAAGGCTGTCTAACCGAACCCTTTCCTGTGGCCGAACCAATATGCTTGCCGACCCTACTAAACCACATTGACCCTCATGGAAAGAGCCGGCTCGTGAGTGGAGACGAGGCCACAGAAGGAGCTCAACATGAGATCTCCCAAGCAATCTTTTTGATAAACGATTGATATGAAAATTCACTGTCAGTATCGTCACTGCCGCCTATTCGGTTAAGTCCAAAGCCACAAGCTAGGCATTATTGATGCTAAAGTGATACTAACGTTTAAGGCTTATGATTGATTGATGTCTATAATTAAAGGTATCAGTCGCACGAATGAGGTCACGTGTCTTTCCATTCAACAATCCTCATTTTATATTCTTATAGTATAAAAGCTCACACTTAATGCAAATTTAGACTCTCTAACTTTGACATATCATTGTTTTATTTGTGATTCTCCAAAACCGACCCCCTTTTATATAGGAGGCTCACGCCTAAGACTCTTTCACATTGATAAATTTACTTCCCCAACTGACTTGACCGTCGGAGTGCGGGCGGATAACTCCATCCCCACCTGAGAAAGCCACGTGTGACTAATGATTTGTCCAAGTGAGCAGGAACAAGGTTTGCGTGAACGTGAAGCCTTGAAATCTATTGGTCACGTTGGAGGTACATTTTTTGGGGTTAACGGTATCTGTGTTAAACAAAAAGTTGGAGATATTGTGTTTGACTAGCATCATCACCATTCATCTCCATATCAACTATCCAGTGTCTATAACTACGGGAGGCAGGGAGGGACGACCATCCCAGCAACATTCCTTGCCATCTTGTTGTTAACCCCATTCTCTAATGTCCCGAGTATTAAGATTATGTTTGTAAACAAAAGTTCTTATAAATGGAGGCTCTAAGTAAAACATTGCCTATGCCATAGAGTTTAATGCATTAACTTGCACAATAGGGAAACTTGCGAAACTCCTAAACGTGTGTGTGATACCACGATTTCACCTTGGAATACGAAATTAAGAAAAAAAAAAAAAAAGTGTTATACTTGCGACCCTAATAACTAGACAATTATAAGGCTAAAACTTATCTTAGTCATTTTAACGAATAATAATGTTTCATATAGAGTACAGAATAACATGGAACACACTAATGTTCGACAATATAAAAATTATCCCACCAAATTGTCTTTTAATTTCGTGGAGCTTTATAACAAATTGCACAATATAATTACAAGTACCTTTGAGTAGAACTCAAAGAAAAACATAGAACAACAAGGCACGGAATTGAGAGGCATCAAAACTAGTATTCGATGTACCGAAATAAAATATAAAAGTTTTCAACAAAAGAGGTTCTTTATTCGCTATCATACTGCGCAACATTCGAGTTTAAAGCAAAGACCTAAATTCAATATATATGTTACCTGAGTAGATAATAGAAATCATTGATATCAAAGCAATATGCATGAAAGATAAACGAAATTAAATTATAAATATATCAGCAAACTGTCATTGTTTAGAACTCCATGTACTTCAAAACACAGGGGAGTTCAAGCCAATACTGTGTTAAGTGCACCAAGTTGTCGGGTGTACTCATTGTACCGGTTTCTACATTATAGTAGAGGAGAGCTCGGCCTCCTGATGATATAAAAACAAGCTTTTCAACATGGCCCACCAATACACTTGTTAGTGGCACAATGGCGTAGCGTATGGATGAAAGATTGATGTAATATTCTGAAACCCAAACACAATTTTTTGGGTCCTCCAGCCTCCACATTGTAACGATTGCTTTTTCCGACGAACAATGTGCCAAATATAAACACTCCTTTAACTCTAGCAAGTATGCACGGGTAAAAGGACTGAGCTCTGGGCATGAAATGATTTCTGATTCTTCCTTATTCAAATCCGTGGCAAGAATCGAAGCCATTTGATGAAAATTCGGACGTTTTTGCGTATATATCAGCCAATTTTGCAACCCCATACGCATGCCCTCGGCGTCCTGCATAAACCACTGAACCACTTTGTATTCGTTTGAAAGGGATGAGAAGCCAAAACCAACATCACCATAATCACCAGGATCCGGCACCATTGCTGTTTCTTGGGTGCTTAGATTATGGATAGAAATTATACTCCCAACAAAACATATAAAATTATGACAGGAAACCAAGTAATAGAAATTAGAATACCCATAAGGGAGATAGTGATTTTCCTGAATCCTTTCATTAGCTACGTCCACAATGGACAAGCGAATAGTGAGTCTATCGTCATCAAAATACTTGTTACAATCCCAAATATATAAATAAAGGTTTGGATGAAGACGGTGACGCAAATCTTTGACGAGACCAGGATCTGGAGAAGAAATCAAGCTATGCCATTCTTTGGAAACACAGGTGAACCTGCAAAGGGACTTGTAAGGGAGTCTTGATAGAACTTCTACACTAATATGTCGACCGGTGATTCATTCATTTTCTCTACTCGTTAAATTTATCTGTCTTTCTGTGGGGTTCTGTGATTGAAATTCCTTTATATCATCATAGTGCATATATATAATCGAGAAGCTGAAATTGGTTAGGATTCTATATTCTTCACGATATACTCACTAGAGTAAGAAATTCTATCCAACCTTATTTGACCAAGCATATAGTGAGTTGGCTGACTTAAAACTTGTGCAGTACCAATTTATGTGTACTTCTAGTTGATTCGAAATCCAATACCGAACAATCCATCATTTAGAAAACTTTCAATAATATTTTATTCAATTTAAAACAAGAGCCAACAGGAATCCTAATGCTTAGTTATCACCTTGTTCAATGAAACTCTGCATTTGATTGGTATGAGAAATATCTTAGAGAAAAGAAAATGTTTTCCTTGTTTTGTGGAAAACAAAAATCTAATCCCTTCAAAGAAAATGTTTTTCTAAAAAAAAAAAAAAATCAGGCATAATTTCAAAAGTTGAAAAATATTTTCAATGGAAAAAAAATAGCAATAAATATTCCAAACTAGAAATTTAGGTGAAAACTAACATTTTTCATGGAAAATAAATGTAATCAAACATACCCTAAATTTTATCAACTTTTTAACTTCTCAGATTTTAATTATCCATACAGTTCATGGACCCAGAACTTTTAATATCGAATTTTAAAATCACAAAACATGGAGAAAATTCTTTCGTATGTAGATTGAAAAAAAAAAATCAATGTTTTCCTTCTCATCCCTAAATGAGGCTTTTTCCTTTCAAGTCACGATTTTCGCACGACGTCACAATTTTAAAAGACATATTTAGGTAACATTCTTAAAATTTTCAATTAAATTAACCCTACTGACCGGGCTCGTGGCTCGTAAAAAAAAAATTAAATAAAAAAGGAAAGGACTAGAACGGTCACTAAAAAAAAATTCAGTGATCGTTTCGGTCATTAATTTTTTTTTCAATTTCATTTTTTCCATATAAATACCTATCAATTCATCCATTTTTTTTCCAACAAACATACTATCAATCTCTCATTTTCTACTCTACTACCTACATTTCATTATCAATATCATTCTATAATCTTCTACATTTTATTTTTAATCGATTTCTTCACTACTACATAATCTACATTCACTTCTCAATTCTACTTCAACATTCAATTTTAATTATTCAATATCAATTATCCTATTATAAATTTTCAATCACAAATGGATCAACGCTCATATTTTAATCGATTTTCTACACTACTATATACACTTCTCAATTCTACTTCAACATTCAGTATCAATTATCTCATTACAAGTTTCCAATTACAAATGGATCACGCTCATTTGTTGAAAACTTTTCGGTTTGGAGGTGAATCACCTGCCACGCCCTACAGTCAATTTAGGAATGAATTCGCCGGTCTAAATGAATTACTAATTTTAGAAAATATTCAGGATTTCGATACTCATGAAAGTAGTCATCCAATTGATTTGGATGACGTTGATGTTGATGCCTGTCATCCAATTGATTTTGAACAGGATGATAAACCTGTATTAGATATTCCCGATACAAGAGGAAAGAGAAAGGAAAAAAGACAGGCAAAATGTTGGGACCATTTTAAATTGGTTCAAACTGGTCGTGTGGTCAATGGAGTTCCNGTCAATGCTAGTCATCCAAATGAGTTTGGAACGGGATGAAGAACCTGTGTTAGATATTTCCGATGCAAGAGGGAAGAGAAAGGGGAAGAAGCAGGCAAAATGTTGGGACCATTTTAAATTGGTTCAAACTGGTCGTGTGGTCAATGGAGTTCCAGAAACAAAAGCAGTATGTAAATAGTGTCAACAACGATTGACATGACAAAAAGACATTGGAACCACCTACCTCAACTATCACTACAAAACATGGGCGGCCAAACATGAGCTTCTTCTTGCTGGTTAAACGCAACTATAATTTGGTAGTCCAGTCATTGGTACTACTACTACTACGCTACTTTCTCCGAGGTCAGGAGCCGACTGAAAGAAAATATTTTGGAAGCACTAATGTACTTGAAGGATTGGGAAGACACTCATTTTCGATTGCAAGATAAATATACCGAAATTGCATGTTGTCAAGTAAGTGATATTTAATTTAACCATATTCATCACAAAATTTTATTTTAATACTTTTATAATTTTTAAACATAATTGTAAACGTAACAAGTTGTTCGTTTACAATTTTTAACTCC
>CAIGRN010033359.1:0-10323 GCA_903798345.1 Fraxinus anomala
AATATGTAACATCCTCTTTCCTCTTCTAATTTATAATAATTATTTAATTATAATTTCCATGATCTCTATGACTCTGATACCAATTAAAGGGGTGGTGCTACTTTGAGTGAACAAAAATCAAAAAAATCTTTTAAAAAGTAAAGGGTATCAAATAAATCTTAATATTAAAAGTTTTAGGTTCATAAAAATTAGAGTGGAATTTTTAAGGGTTTCTTTGAAATCTTTTCATATTATAATGACTTGGTTGAAATTTTTATGTTGGAGTATTTTAGGTAGTTTCATATGTTTGAAATAGTCGAAGGCCATATTGGAAATATTAACTCTTATTTAGGTTATTTGCAGATATTTCCCACAATACTTTGGGTTTTTCCCTTCGTACAGAAGACAGAACCCCTACACCCTATTACATGAGGTAAGTCCCTGACTTCAATAAAACAGTAAAAAAAAAAAAAGAAAAACTACCACCCCGTGTATGAGTTGTCCGTGTGGGTTCTCCTGTACACGCAGCATGTTTCCAATACTTTTGCCTTTACGAAGAAAGTAGATTGAATTTTGTGAATTTGATTCTCTAAAGTAGACAATTTCGAATATTTTAGTATTGGAAACTCTCAATTACAATGGGTATTTTATAAATGGAGCTATTTGGGTTCACATAATTACTGAAATCAAACTCAAACTCGAATCGAGTTTGGTTTTATTCGTAACATTTTTTAAAAATGTGAATTGATAATACAAATTATTTTTTCAATATCTAGCAAAAAATGAAATATGCCACCGAATACATATTTCAACATTTTCTTAATCCATTTATGAATGTGCCACCAAATAGCATTCATATTTAGCAAAATATGTCAAATAATAATATTCAATATCTAACAAAACATAAACAATAAATTACATATCCAAAGAACATAATAATAATAATAATAATAATAATAATAATAATAATAATAATAATAATAATAATAATAATAATAAGGGAGTACTACATTCTACATGTGTTAAAAACAGCATAAAATTTATTCATTTGAAAATAGTATAACAAACAACATTGTCGATTTTTCTTTTTATTTCATTGTTTTCTTTGCATCTAGTGTCAAACGGGCCGAGCTGCTCGTTAGCTCGATCGTACGACTCATAAAAATGAGGCTCCTGGGTGGCTTGGGCTCGTCGGCCACTCGGCTCGTGAAAACGAGCCTCGTGGACGGCTCGAGCTCATCTCGTGGTGAAAGTTCAGCGACCGTTAAAAGTGGCCGTTTTGGCCACTTTATTATTATTATTTTTTTCCTTTTTTTTACTCTATAAATACCAAATTCATTTTTAAATTTTTTCACACAACATTTCAACAACTTGGCACTCTTTTCTAAATTCTACAATCTAATATATGTCTACATTTTCATTTTTACCTTCAACTTCAATTATTCAATATCAATTATCACACTACAAATTTACAATTACATTCTTACACATCAATTTTCTTTCAATTCTTAATTTATTTCCATACTCTTTATTTACTTAGTTATTTATTATACATTACATCACAATTCACAAATGGATCCACACTCATTTGTTGAGGGCTTGTTCAGTATCGGAGGCGAATCATTTATAATGTCACAAAGTCAAATTCGGAATGAATTTTGCAGTCTGAACAAATTACCCATTCCTGAAAATATTCCAAATTTGAATGCTTATAGAAGTAGTAATCCAATTGATTTGGATGACGTTGATTTTCCCGAAGCAAAACATGAGGAGGAACATGTATTAGATATTCCCGATATAAGATGGAAGCGAAAGGGAAAAACAGGCAAAATATTGAGATCACTTTAAATTGATTCCAACTGGCCGTGTGGTCAATGAAGTCCCAAAGTCTAAAACAGTTTGTAAATATTGCCAACAACAATTGGCATGACAAAAAGGTATTGGTATCACCCACTTCAATCGTCACTATAAAGCATGTGCGGCCAAACATGAGATTCTTGCTACCGGTCAAATGCAACGCAATTTGGTAGTCTGGGCGCTGGTTCTACTTCTTCGCCACTTTCTACGTAAATATATTCGGAGGAGAAAGCTTGAAAGAGAATGGTAAAATTCGTTGCCTCTACTGAGTTGCCTCTAATAATAGCGGACAATCAATATTTCATCGTGTACATAAAAGAATATCTTCAATCGAGATACGTTGGGGTAAGTCGAAACACTCTTCATTTAGATACAATTGAATATTTCCTTCATACAAAGAAACAATTGATTACCGATTTACAAAAATATGGAGGTGTTATATTTTTAAATTTAGATATATCGAAAGGGATTAATAAAATAGCTTATATAGCTGCAACTGTACACTACATAGATCAACTTTGGTGTTTGCATAAAAAAATTATTACTTTTAAAATTATTGAATTCCCTCACAACGCTAACAATATATATAAAGCTATTATGAACATTATTAGAGAATATTATTGCGAGAGTAAAATTCGTTCATTTACACTCGACAATGCTAGTGTTAATAAGACAGTTATTGATAAATTGTGTAGGGTATTGCAGTTTGATTTCGGTGGTTATTTGTTTCATATTTGTTGTATGTACTATATTTTTAATTTAATTGTGCATGATGGTTTGAAACATATTAAGAATGAAATTCAAAGAATTATGGATACACTAGTATATATCACA
Organism: Fraxinus anomala; assembly: GCA_903798345.1. Taxonomy (NCBI): domain Eukaryota; kingdom Viridiplantae; phylum Streptophyta; class Magnoliopsida; order Lamiales; family Oleaceae; genus Fraxinus; species Fraxinus anomala. The sequence continues at coordinate 2,671 of CAIGRN010033359.1, forward strand.
ATTTCACCTAGTGGAAGACGAGTATTTGATGAATTTTGTGCTGAATCTGGGTCGACGAATACAAAAATATTTATTAGTGACATAGGACATAGATTGAACTCCTATTATTTATTATTAAAATCATGCGAAGATTTTAAACATTTAATAACTGAATTTTCTAATAATAGATATATTAGAAATGATGATGATACTGGTTTGAATGAATCCAATTGGATTTTAGCCTTTAAAATTTTTTTAAAAAAAATTTGACAAGTTTCTATGACTCTACAAATATTTTGTCTGGAGTTTACTATCCCACTAGTTGTATGGTACTCGTACTTGAACGTATGTATATGAACCCAATTTAGTACAATTATATATTCCACGGAATTAAAGTTTAGAAAATATTGGAAAGACTTGCCTATGTTATTTTCGTTAGCATGCATCATTGACCCTCAATATAATTTATCGGGTACTAAATTTGTAATTGATCAAATTTCAAGAGTTTTAACCTTTAATGTACATATCACCTATAGAAATTTGGAACAAATAGAAATTTGATAAGAATGAAATTCAAAGAATTATGGATACACTAGTATATATTACTATTTCACCTAGTAAAAAGCAAGTATTTGAGGAATTTTGTGATGAATTTAAAGTGACGAATACGAAAACACGTGTTAGTGACGTAAGACATAGATAAAACTCTACTTACTTATTACTGAAATCATGTGAATATTTTGAACATTTAATAACTGAATTTTATAACAATATGCATATTAGAAATGATGATAAAACTATTTTGAATGAATCCGATTGACTTTTAGCTTTTAAAATTTAAAAACATTTGATAAGTTTTTATAATTCAACAAATATTTTATCTGGAGTTTACCATCCCACTAGTTGTATGGCCCTTGAACGTCATTATATAATTGCAATGGCTTTTTATAAATATAAAAATGATCCTGATTTTAGTGCAGCTATATATTTCATTGAATTAAAGTTTAAAAAATATTGGGAAGACTTGCTTGTATATTTCCTTTAGCACACATAATGGACCATCGATACAAGTACTAAATATATAATTGATCAAATTTTAAAAGTTTTAACTTTTAATACACTATCACTTATAGAAATTTAGTACAAACTCTATGTGAAATGTATGAATTATATGTAAAACATATGTGTTCAAATATTAGTCGAGTATCTTCTGCACTATTCCTCCAACTGATATTGAAGAAGACGACGTTGGAATATTTACTTTATTCGAAGGCATTAACACGTATAGATATGACGGAAATGCAATAGGTTCATCTAGTAGTAATTTGTCTACCTCATGTAATCAAACATCAGACACAAGTTCAAATGCATTGCCTCCTGAATTAATTGATTGCTTTAATCATAATATGTCTAATAACAAAACAATTAAAAAAAGTTCAGAAGAAGTAATTGAATTCTGGCAAAAGTAAGAACGACGATGGGCAGTGGTTTCTGCTATTGCAAAAGACTTACAAACACTTTCAGTTAGCACTGTAGTTTCGGAGTCTGCTTTTAGTGCAGGTAAGATGATTTTATTCAATGTCAGGAGCCGACTCAAAGAAGATATTTTGGAAGTATTAATGTGCGCGAATGATTGAAAAGACACTCATTTTTTACTGCAAGATAAATATGTCGAAATTGCATGTCGTCAGTAAGTGATATTTAATTTAACCATAGTAATCAAAATTTGTTATTTTATAATACTGTTTTTAATTTCTTAAAATCTTTTTACACGAAATAAGTTATTTGTTTACAATTTTTAACTTCGTATACTCAAAATTTAAGCAGCCGATTTCAAGTCCAGATAAAGGAAGGGTGTTTAATTTAAAAAAAGAAAAATAACGAGCTCGCAGTTGAAGCTCGACTCAGCCCTCGAGCTCGGCTCATTATAGAAGAGCTCGGCTCGTGACGAGTACGTGGACATTAGGCATTGCCACCTCTATGTCAAGGTGAATAAATTGTGAAATATAAAAATCTTATAAAGAGCCCAATTTTAGTTCCAAAGTTAGGTATCCGTGATTCCGGTTCAAAAATCAAGAATAGTCTGAGATTCAGTCAGTTCTTAATTCTCGATTTTAGTTCCTAATTTTTCTATTTTTTTTTATAAAATCAAACCTGAACATTTGATTCCAATTCCTATTAAAATGCCCACCCTACTTTGAAGTTTCAATGGTTAGTCTAATAATTCCTTGAATGGTAAGCCATAGCTGTCAAGATCAAACCTCCTCCCCACACTCGCCCTTCCAGTAGTAGTCGCTCCTTATTTCTTAAAGAATGAAATTTTAAATGTTTGGAAACATATTTGATACAATAATTAAAGCAGGTTGTTTAGGATTAGTCTGATAGCACGTACAACTTTTTTATGCCCTTTAAAGATGAGGACAAATTTCTATAGATTAAAGAAATGAGCATGTGAAATATTTTCTTCGGTCGATTTATATCTAATATGTTTTTTTAATAGGGTATGTTTTAGACAAGAGTAGGCTTACATTCTGCTATACTTTTTTATTCCCTTATAGATGAGGACAAATTACTATAGGTTAAAGAAATGACTCGTGATGTCTTCCCTTGTTTTCTTCTATTGATTCATGGATAACACTATCTGTACGTAGCATTATCCATAAACCTTGACATAACGATCATGTAGCCGGCCCCTATTGTAGGGGTGCCTAGTAGAAATGAAACATGATGTATTCCCTTGGTTTCTTCTATTCATTCAAGGATAATGTTATCTGTACGTAACATTATCCATAAACTTTCACATAACGGCCGTGTGACCATTATGCTAACCCTTATGGATCATGCTATGCATGGCATGATCCCGACCCCTAATGGGTGGGCCAGGCACCCCTTCAATAGGGGCCGGTCACATGACTATTATGTTAACTTTTATAGATCATGTTATGTATAGTATATCCTTGATTTAATGTATTATATGTTTTTTGTAACACGTGCAAATTCATCTTCAATGCCATAAGAAGTGTTATTAAAAAAGGTAGATGTACAAAAAATTGTTTTGTTAGAAAACCAACAGAATCTCACATGTGGTGGGGCCCTATGTGAATAAAATATTGGGAAAAAAATGCCGAGCCCCACCTATGTTTGTATTATGTTGGTTTTCTGTGTGTACAGTAGCTTGGCTTATTCCCCATTCCTCAAATGTGCGGCTGTCTTTTCGAATGGTTTAGATTACAGTCAGTAGGCACAATCACTTTATGAATAGTAGTTTTATTACGGCAAAAGGACTAATATTTGATATCTCCATGTGAAGTGCCACTCCAATTCTTTTTCAGGCTAACTAGTAAATTCTAGTTCTTGATTAAAGATTGAAATCTCTGTTTAATGTATTTTGGTACAAAATTGTTCATATCCTGTTTGACAACTCAAAATAAAATTAATATATTACGAAAAATGGCCCACCGCCTGATTCAGAATCTGACACATGCCAATGCCCATACCCTCATCTTGAGTTTCCATTTTTCAGCCTAGATTTATAGGTTGAAAAGACAGAAATGCCCTCGACATAATTTCACCAAACAATCTATTATGACCAAGGTTTTGCTACACACATCAAGGTTTTCAAGTGACATTTCATCGTTGACTAATTAAAAATAAATCTTTTTTTTTCACCAGTTAATGATAAAATAGCACTTGGACATTATGTATTACACCCTGATATACATGTAAAGTAATCTTATTTGTAATCGTTGTTGTCATTGTTGTCATTGTTGATTCACCCGGGAATGCCCGGTGTATTTGTAATCCTATTTGATCAATATAATTAATTCTTTTACCGATAAAAAAAAAAAAGTAATCTTATCACCAATAGGATCCCCACATGTCGTCTGAAGAGGGCATGAATTGGTGAATATTATAAGACATTTTATTGCCTTGTGGGACCCACCACACAATTTATTTTCAAAAAGTGATTTTCTCGTTTAACATGACTAAACTAACACTAGAGTGGCTGTCTAGAGATGATTTGAGAGAGATCTCTATCACCATTTTACTATTTGCCAATTTTAAAAGTAGCAAGTTGAATGAGACTCTAACGTGCTGTCAAAACATGTCACTTTACAATAATGCCTTGTTAGGGGTTGGCTCAGGAATTGAGAAAACATTTTCCCCTATGTACAGAAATATTCTCACAAAATTTCACCAGAAAACTCATAATGAGTGGACCCAATCGTATATTAAAAAAAAAAATTCCACGGGACCTCATGTGTGTTCTGGTGAAATTCCGTGGCTTTTGCTTCTGTACAGGTAGCAAAGCTTTTGAGAAACTTGTCATTAACATTGTGAAGTACACCGTGAAAGCATGAAGAATTGTTGGATCCCATGTTTCATTCTTGCAGGTGTGATGACATTTGGGAGCGCATCAAGTGAAAGGTCGAAACATTGTCACACTCTCATAGTAAATGAGTTAAATTTTGACAATCAAACGTATATTTGATAGCACTCTTTCTCTCAATCTCCGTCTAGAATACGAAAAGAAAATTGTCTTAGATGAATGGTTGATCAATATAATATGTATATAATCAGTCAAGATCAAATCTTATCTCCACATTACGTCCAATTGGAGTCAAGCTTGTTAATTCTTAAGAACGAAATTTGAAATGCTTGGGACGTATTATATATACTGAATAGAACATGTTATTTTTTGCAAAATTAGGTTCACACCACCTCGAACCTTTAAATTATTTTCTTGTGTTGATTCCATATATCGTATTAAACATGTCCTCTACAAGGAAATAAATGTCTTATTCCTAATTCCATAAATGTGAAACTGCCTTTTCAATTGCTTAAATTACAATTAGTATGTGCACTCACTTTACAATTAGTATGTGCACTCACTTATTCCTAATTCCATAAACGTATCAAATTTTGATACGTTAGTCTACTATGGTATTCTACAATCTCTCAAATTCAGCCCATATGGAATAATTAATGTATTTGTTTTTGATTCCATTTAATCTCTATTCATAGAGATAAAAGAGTTTCAAATCATGTGCAATTAGATTTTCAAATAAATCCTAAATACGAGTCCCAATTGAACAAATAGGAGTTCCAACTAAAGTCCAAATCTGATTAGTCCATTACTTATTTGATTAAAAGTGTAGCTCTAAAACTTCAATTACAAATACAGTTAAACGTACAACTTTCATAGTAATTACAGCTGATTTCAAAACTTTCACAGGAATAGCAATTAAGCACAAAAATTCATAGTAATTGCAAATAAGTTACAATACTTTATAGAACTATCACAATGACATGTTCGGACATAAATCCAAGCTTTAATAATTAGATACTGTCTAGTCAATCCTAGACTCCACTAAAGGCAAAATACTACATGAAATATATAAAATTGCAAAAGCTAATAGATCTGTAATACTTTCTCTAACCAGTCATATATGTATTTTATTTTTGTCCGAGATATGAGTAAAATGGCTTGTTTGCCCCTTTAATTATTCTCACTAACTTAAGTTATATTTTCTTCAAACGGTCCTATGAACTAATCACAGATGTTGAAGTTTGGTCATTGTTGAACATTGGGCTCAAATTTACAATTGTTCAATATAAAATATTTAAATAATCACTTTACCTATTTTTTAGGACGACGGTTCTAGACACGAATTTCTATTCTCTACTTTACTTGTTCTCAAGTTTCCAATTTATCGAAATATTTGATTAATTAAATTGATGTCACTTATTAATGAATTAAAGAACTATCTTAATTAAATTGATGTCACTTATTAATGAATTAAAGAACTATCAAAGTTATGAAAATATATGCGCAATTATTTCAAATATTTAGATGAAATATTTGGCGATCAAATAAAATATAATTCTCTGCGCACTTGGGGTTGGCCTCGTTAGCCAGGACCTACTCCATGATCTGTAGAGCCAGAATAAGGAGTTGGTGGACAAGGTCGAAGCCTCTGCATGCTTGGAGAATGAGATAACAAATGCTAGGTCTCCTATAGAAGAGTCTGAATTGAAGAGGACGGAGGTGGAGGTAAAACTGGACTCGGCTGAGTGAGCCTCTTGAGGAAAGAGCTACATGAGGTCAAGTGCCAGGTGGCAGCTCTGGCGAAATGGGTTGACCAATCAAACAACCATTAGCGGGTCACTGTTAAGGCATTGGAAGCCTCTAATAAAGAAAGAGATGTGTTGAGACAATAGGTGGAAGCCCAAAAAAATTAAATTAAATCTTTAAAAGTAGAGGCAGCTATAGTTAGTAAGGAGGCAGTCCAGAACTATATTTGATAACTTCGCCAAAATAAAGGAGTATAACTACTTCGTCAACTATTAGACTTCTTACAGTGCCTAAGAAATGATGATTCAGATGAGGGAGGTTCATTTGGAGTGGGACATCAACTTCTTGGAAGAGGAGTTCGGTAGGCCAACCAACAGTCAGTTGCACATCAAGGCTAATGCTGATTAAGCTCATTCTGAGGACGAAGCTGAAGTTGTCGAGGAAAAGAAAGCTGAATTGATGATCATAGTAGATTTAGTAGTAGACGTTTAGGATAATTTAGTTTTCCGAACATTATTGTTGAAATGTGACCTAAATTCCTTTGGGTATAGGTAGTTTGGATGAAAAGGCCTTCAAGAAGTCTAAAGATGGACCAAGGAGAAGAAGTCACTGCATTTTGGCTTGCGAGCACTCATCTCCCACTCAAGCACTCAGAATAGGGAGTCTGCCGTTCGCTACCCACAAGCATGAAGCTCGAGCCAATGTTGCCACTCGATGTGCACGACTTGTGGGCTAGAGAACAATTAGATTTGGTTAAAAGCATCAAATTTTGTAATAAATCATTGATTTTAATTTAGTGAATTCTCTTTCTCTACCCGTCATTTTTTTTTTCTTATCATGGATTTCCATGTAAAATCTTGATATTCTTGATTGTTTGATTTATTTTATCTTTCACGTGTATCTTACTTCATTTATAATAAAGTGATATCAGAGCGAGATTGATTTTCTGCATGACAACGATGAAATATAATATTTAACTTTTGGATTGCAACATGAGGTTTCATTGTGGCAGGTTGGATGATGCCCAATTAAGGTTTAATATAATGTACTTGGACGCAGGAGGAAAAACAATGTAGGGATCAAAAAGCCCTATCCGAAATTTCTCTCCATCTTTTAAATAATATTCTTCAAGATGTTTTTAAGAAGAAAAGTGCATCTGCTACGTTGTTGAAACTGGAGCAGTTTTGTACGATAAAGAGTTTGACTAATAAGTTACACATGAAGCAGCGCTTGTAATTTCACTGCATGTTTGAAGGTACGTCTATTGAGGATAATGAGCAATTTTGTACGATAAAGAGTTTGACCAATAAGATGACCATATTGATAAAAACTACAAAGAAGTACCCTTGAAAAAAGATAATGAGCAGGAAAAGAAAGGGAATACCAGAGTTTTCGCGTTGACTTAGGTCTAGACAATAGAGGACCCAAACTCAAATAATTTCGAGGACGAAATTCTTTTTTCAGGAGGGGAGATCGTAAAGCCTCGAAAATTTATAGAACATAATTTTTGGTCTACATATTTATAATTTTGAAAGTTAAGGGACTAAAATGAAATATATTTTAAATTCTTATTATTTTGGGCTAAATAATTAGATATT
>CAIGRN010033392.1:0-17260 GCA_903798345.1 Fraxinus anomala
TATTTAATAATAAATTGATTTAATAATTCATTATTTCATAAATAAAAAATTAAAAAACCTGATTTGTGAAATTTGAAACTTGTTTTTGTATTTTTGAAATGGTGTAAACTAAATACCTTATAAATGTATTGTTCCCTTTTTTTTTTTGGTTATGCTGTGGGTACATGGCCCAAACATAAAAGAAAGAGACCTTCGTGTGTTTATTATGAACATCATTATGAGAAATTTTATTTTTCCCTCCACATCATCAGTCATCCAATCTGTAATGCAGCTGTACAAAAAGCATTACACTTACGGGTTATGCTACATGTACCTTATGGTACACATAATGGTGTCCATAAGGTACATGTGGCGCCCCCCTATTGGGGGGGAACATGGCCCCCTTCACAATAGGGGACCCAAAATTTTTGTTGTTTGAGCTCACGAACCCAATTGACTGTGGAAGTACTGCAGCTCCGGTCCAAAGTTGCAACATCGCCACCATCAACCAAGTGTTTCTTTTTTGTTCAACAAATGAAAGGCAGATGCATGAATCCTTTTTCACAACCGCGTTAAAAAGTATCAAAATGAGTAGTTCGGTCTTCAATTACAAAAAATAAAGGGGAAAGGATTTTATGGTGCTGACTCCTCAACTCCTTCAAAATGCTGATTTTTCCCAACAATGATATCAACAATTTCAAAACAGAATCAGAATCATTCAACTACAGATAATAAGACACACACTACCTGGCACCCATAGCAATTAGTAAACATAAGAGAACGACAATAATAACCCGATGGCCTGAGATAGGGAAAGTAAGATTTGCTCAAGACTTGTGGCAAGAAATTTTCGTTAACTGACTCAAATATATTGTCGAGTCGTACTCTGAAGAATATGAAACTTCTCTCAACTTCAGTTACCTGCATTAAAGAAATGTTCAGTTTATTTATATCTTGCCTTGTAAGCTGTCCTATAAAAGTAAAAAATGTCTAAATCAGTTAAAAAGGAAGTCGAAAACTTTGTTCTAGTCCTCCAACAAAAGGTAACAGGAAAGTAAAATCAGAACTTACGTAAAACCAATAAAAATCACTTAGTGAAAATTTCTCTTTATCTCGAGTTTTAAACACTAAAGCATTCCTAGCAACATAGTCTCTATCTACCTCTATTGGTCCCTTCATGGAACATCCTTTGACAAGTACAAATAGAGCCTCATAAAAGTCAATTAAGTGATGCCCAAGTTATATACAAAACACGTGCACTTGCATTCTCTTAACTGTATTTTATTTTTCTATAATCGTACTCTGACTTGAGCATCGAAGGCAACACAACCCGGAAGTACAGTACAGTATAGTTCGATGCTTTTTCAAGAACTTTAACGGCAGACTAATTAGACTTCTAGTACCAATAACAAGAATTGTATTCAAGGGTTACACCACAAATGAATCTCACTTGAATAGTCCATATGTACAGTTGCTCACTACTACTAACCTTTAATCTAAATTCAAATTGAAACTCCACTTATCTATCTAGTCAATGAATTCTGCCTAAAAATTGTTTTTCCCATTGAAATCAATTAGGATAGTTCTTCAACAACTTCATCTAAAAACATGCTGAAAATGGAAAGCAATTATTAAATTTAGTCTCTTTTTCCTTTCATTTGTTTTGCTATATTTGGCTAGCCGTTTTCAAGGAACATATGTAAGCAATTAAGTTCCTAAGTAAGGCTTTAGTATTTTGTCCTTGGTAGTTTTTTTGCTCTAATCACCAATGGATTTAAGAACCATACTTGAGATACGGTTCATCGGTAAACTTCATTATGTTTTACAAATGGAATAAATCGTAAGTCGGAATTTTAAAAGGATTATGCTATTTGTACATAAAAATAATACATAAGGGATTACATAAAATGATGTGGAAAGAAAAGATTGAATGAAAAAGCATCACTGGAAGAGGTTAAGTATGCTACAATGGAATTTACGTAGGATCAATTACTAGAAATGGGGTTTTTTTTTTAGGTTTTTTATGTTAACCAAGGAAAACTGGAAGAGGATATAATACCTAGCATTAGAATGAAATATGATCATTATTTCAAAACTCTTTACCCACGTACTCATTTTCAAACACACATTCACACAATAAAATATTCTACACGTAAATCCAAAACTTTTCCCTAATTTTTAATCACACATTTTCTAAAAATTCACTATTCAAATCTTTATTATTGTCAAATAATGACCATCTAACACGGGCTATATAGTGCGAGCATGGTGTTTGCAAATGATTTGATGCCATTTGAACTTTTTATACAGTTAGAAAGCTCCAAGTAACATGAATAAGACTCAATTATCTATGCAAACCGAACTTCAAATCCACAGCCAGAACACTTTCCATGTTCGATCTAGACAAAACAAATTGGTGATTCTTGTGCCTACCCCGCGGACAAGTGAAACTTTTACATAGACTAGATGAAGTGTATTCGTGTAGACATTAAAACAATAAATGCATGATACGTATAGAAATAAACAAGTCATCATTCAAATTAGGTTTATGCTTTATTCTCAAAATTACGACTGCCCTCTTTAACATTGTATACGGTGGTTGAAGTTTTACTAGTCATAGAATATTTTGAACACAGCTAACAACAAAGCTTTATTTTGACATGATGATTTATCTTCAACAAAGCTAGCAACTTCACATTCTCATCTTCTCAGCACTAGAGTATTATACATCTTCTCTCCCCCTCTCTTTCAAAGATTTTATCTTTGAGGTTTGCATCTTATCCATTACTATAAACATTTATCCATTTAGGAGCAGGTTTGGCTGTGTTTATAATCTTTTAGAAAAGTGAGTTTACGAGGAGAAAAAATGAATTTGAAATCATATTGAACAAAATAAGTAACTTAATAATAAATTTATCACTTCTAAGGAGTCAAACGTTCTCGTCTTATTATTTTTAGCCTAGTAATTTATATCGCGCTTCATAAAAGAATATATTTACGCTTGCTTTGTCTTCACACAGTATTTTCTGGGAACTTTTAGCATTTCTCATTTTTACTATTTGTTTAGATCTTATTTCAAATTACTAGTTATTTTAACACAATGGTTTGATTTTGAACAAATATGTGGGGGGCTATTTTTAAAGATTTATCAACTATGAATAAAGAGAGTTGGAATTTTGTTTGTAAACTTGAATAATTTTTCCCTTAAAATATTAGAAGAGCAATATATGTAATTTATTAAATTAGATTCTCATATTCACTTGGGCAATATTCATTTTTTCTCCTCATATTCAGTCTTTCTTTACGTGTTTCTACTTCAAATGAGTCATGTATACAAAACAAGTATAAAATCATTTCAAGTAATTAATTTACATTCCAATTTATTTCAAATTTTTTCAGTTTTGATGTGATTTTGGTACGTACCAAAAATGCCTCAAATACATTTTAATATATTCACTTTCTATTGGAACCTTCATTTTATTCTTGAAGTATATCAAGAAAATAATAAATCCCTCTATCATCCAGTTTAGATAAGAGTCCAAAAAATTGGGGACAAAAGGGTCTTTAGATTTAAACCTAATACTCTCAAAATCTAGACAGCAAGCAGTTCTGCTGCCAAGTGTTGAGCTCCAGCAACAGATGGGGGCAGACACAACCTAAGGAGACAAGGTATTTCTCGGATTATATAAAAAAAAAAAAAAAAGAGACCCTTTCTTAGGTTTCACATGGTACCCAGTTTAGGTCTCAATCAAATGTAAAAAGATTGCTTCTTTAGCCCAGAGATTAACACCTGGCCTAAGCCATAGACATGTTATTAAGAAGGGAACCAAACCAGACAGACAACCAGCCGTTAGCCGTTTCACAATCGCAGGTATCAATGCAGGTGTAATAAAAGACAAGGGAAAAAGGCTTATAAAATATATGCCCAATGGTCATGCTTATTTGTGAAAACCAAGAACTCGAGGACTGTTCATAGTATTAATGCACCTAAATCGAAATGGCACTACGAAAGCTTGAGCAAAAACCCCTCAAAAATAATTTATTGAGCTAAAAGATTTTTAATTACCTGAACTGAAGATGGGATGGAGGAAAAGGATGTTAAATGAACTCAGTTCTTTCTTTTTCCCTTCTGGGAAAGCTTGCCAGTGCCACCATCACCATAGGAAATATGCAGTCGAGCGTCGAATCCAGACAGGAACTGGTGGTGGTTCTCCACCGGTGCGGTGGTGTTGCCAATAAAGAAATTTGGAGATCCATCGATGGGAGGAAACCTCTGGAGGTGAGGCAAAAGTGACGGCGAGGAAGAATTGGACTGAAGGGTCCCCCTGTTGAAGCCTGCAAGGCTTGAAGAAGCAGCTGAAGATGAAATTGTGAAGTTCATATTGTGCTTCAGATTGTACTCGTCAGCACCATTGTGATTATTGTTGTTGTTGTGTGCAGTGACAGCTGAAACAAAATGTTCCGGGACAAACGAGATGTGCTGGAGCTCCGGTTCATGGTCCCCGGATACACTAAACAGCGGTGAACAAACCCGCTGCGATAGAGGATCTCCTAAGTGAATTTGCCCCGGACGAGTTGCCAGTGGCCCTAAAAGTTCACTGGTAAAGTAATCCATTGGCGTTGATGACCATTGCCTGGGTGATTTCTGGAAAAAAATTGACTCGTTTGAAGTAGCATTTTGGTGAACTGAGGCATTAAGATTGGTAGTGTTATTGACATTATTCATGCCAACACTGAGGAGTTCAGTGAAAGAAGTGGTATGGGAAAGAGGGTTCAAATGTTCGACATGAGGAGACTCGTTCTCCTTCTCCTTCTCTTTCTCTGCAACTCTTTCCTTTGCACGCTCCCGGGCTTTGATCCGGTTCTCAGATCTGGAAAGGGATAGCCCGGAAACCTTGCCGGAGCCAGATTGGTATAACATCGACGCCATCTCTTGAGGATTACCGCCGCCGCCGCCGCCATCCATGTCTACTTCATCTGAATCAAAACCGGAGCTAGACCTCTTCTCGTCGCTCGGCTGCTTAGGAGTATCCGGAAATGTAGTACTAATGGAAGGGAGCTTCTCAATAGAGCTGGAAGCAGCCTTCAGCAGCCACTCCACCGCCTTGCTTGGCTGATCGTAGCCAAGGCGGTCCTGCAAATCGTAGAATTGAATCGCCGTGTTCACAGAGAGTCTCACGCGCCGGTCTCTTAGACCCTTTGAGGTGATAACTTTGCTGTGCCTATCTTTTCCACCAGATGCTCTCGAAACCCGAACTATCCGGGATGAAGGCCAGCCATTAAACCTACCAAGACCACCACCAAGATCGATACCGCCACCAAATCCGACACCGCCGTTAGCCCTGCCCCTTCTTGGCTCACCATCTTCTTCATCAGGGTACTGCAAATCATCTCCTTTCTGCCCTATTTTGCTTGACTCAATCCTTCCATTTCCATTGCTGATTCTTGGATACTTACACCCATGATTTTGAATGTCATCCGCCTCCATACCACCACTTTCATACCTTTTCACAAACCCCTTTAAGCTCTTTCCTTCCTTATTCACCCCAAAAAGTGTTTATAGAGAGAGTAAAAGAGAGTTCCAAAATTTAAATGGAATCTAAATTTCTAGAACTAAGGTTTTCCAAGAAAAAACTGTGTGTGAGCAGTTGAGTAGTGGGTGTGGGATTAGATGGTGTTCATTGCATTGTTGACGACACAGAAAACTTTAGCTTTTCTATAGTGACATATACATACAACAGATATATATATATATATATATATAGAGAGAGAGAGAGAGAAGGGCTTTTTCTTCTTCTGCTCGATATATCACGTTCTGTAACAGAGAGGGATTCAGAAGAAGAGAGGAAAGAGGAGAGTCTTCGTACGAAGCTTTTTGCAGTGCTATCAAAAGCAAACCAAAGCATGTGTACTTGCTCAGAACTCTCTTATCTGTAAAGAAAAAAATAATAAAACATTAAAAATCATAACCACATAAAAATCAACCCAACAAAAACAAACAAAAAAAGAGGCATCAGATGCTGTTAAAAAGAGGAAAAATCATATGGAACTGCTTTTTAGCTTCATCAGATGAAATGAAAACCCTTCTACATGCTAACATATCGAGTTGTCAGAGAAGATCTAATTGTTTTTTCGAGTAGAACTAGCAATAAACCTACATGGACTTCACAAAAAGACTTCAAATTTACCGAGAACAAGGACTGCTTTTTGTTGTTGAAGAAGCTAATGAATGAAAAGTCTAATCTTAGGGAGCCTGTCACCGATTCAATAAACTGCATACACCAATAGCAATAGATAGAAAGCAAGATCAAATCTTACATTTTAATTAATTTAATATCTGTATTTGTATACTGTACCATAGTTCTTTCTTGAAAAACAGATGCAAAAAAAAAAGACAAAGTACAAATCCAGAAGTGTTGGATGGATCTGTGACAAACAAAATACTCTGAAGAACCTTTGAGCTGTACACAGTTCAGCTCCTGCAGATCATATAGAAACAACACCAAGAAAGTCAAGGACCCGTAATCTTTGACCCGTATTAAAAAGGAAGAGGAAGAAGAGGAGATTATATGCAGGCAATGCAGACTTCGAAGTTTGTCAATAGGTTTACCCGAATTTCCAGCAGACTTGCTTCCTTATCTCCCTACTTTCCAAACTCCAAAGCAACTGAAAATATGCTCATGCCAGTCCTATCTTTTACTTTTCTTGCTGGACCTACGTACAAATCAAACTCCGGAGCAAAAAGAAAAGGACCACAAAATTTGCCTGAATTTTTAGATGAAAAAAATGCAAGTGAGTTGAGATTAGGGTTCTTTATATTCCTTTTCTACTAATTCAGATTTCTGCAGAATTGAATATGTATCCTGGGTGTCTGAATTTATTTAGCCCATTTCTCTACCATTAATTTAAAATATTATTTGTTACAATAGGATTTTTCATCACACATTTACTTAATAAAATATTCTACACACAAATTAATAAAATTACTTTAAATTTCAATCAAACATTCTCTAAAAAATACTATTCATTACTTCATTTTCAACACAATAATAAAAGACAAACAAACCCTTATTTTTATTGATATGTTAGTTACATCGGAGCTTATCTCCTGGCTTGGAAAGGACAGCATGGCGTCGTTCCTTCTGCTCCCCTTTTGTACACATCCAACTTTCTGTAGTTTGCTATAGAATCGAGAAGCGGGTCGCGACCTAACCAGTTAAATTGAAACTAGTCAGCGCTTGTTTGAAAGGGGCTGATAATATATTTTATAATAGTGATTTAACGAAAAATGTATGGTTAAAGAATAAATAAAAAAATTTGATTTGTATGTAATATTATTTTATTGAAAAATATGTTATTAGAAATAAAAGAAAAAATTGTATTTTGAAAAATATGAAACGAGGATTTAGTTTGGTTCGATTTTGATTCAGTTGAACAAAACTATCTGCCCTTATTTTTACTTATTTTGTCAAATATAAAATTAAAAAATCTACTTTAGAAAAGGGTGAATTTTAATTTACTTTTTTATAAAAGTAAACTAAACATGCTACCATGGTGAAAACAAATATATTCTTTTAAAACTTTCTAATTTTTCAAATCAATCTTAGCCCCTATTTCATGGTCATTATTGTGTACATATGATTTTTTAGAGAATGAATGATTAAAAAGTGAGAAAATAATTTTAATTTACGTGTAAAATATTTGATTGTATAAATGTGTTATTGAAAATTAATGTGAGAAATAAATTATTTTGTTTTAAAGAGAGTCAAACAAGGGCATATTTTATCGAGTTTTCTAACTCAAAACAACGGAAATTTCTTTAGATCCTTTTGCATTCTTAATCTTGATTACATGGAAATTGTTTTAAAAAAATGAAAGAGAGGAAAAAGAAGACGAAGATATGTACACTTGTATTCGTAAAATAAATCGAGTAAAGAAGAATGATCATGAAAAATGGATTTTTGAATTTTGACTTACAAGATCATATATAGGTAGAGAAAAAAGACTACAACCAGATTATAAAATAAAAAAATATATTGCGCTAGAGAACTTCTTTAATGAATGAATTTGCGTGATCACTATCGGTGAATTGAATGAAGATGCGAAAGAATAGATGCTCGAGTGGCACCCTTGCAACAGCCGGATCAACTTAGGAAAGGTTAAGTGCTTTCGAGTTTAAAAGGAAAGCTGATGAAGCAAAGAGAAGAGAGACCTCAATTTATGTGTCATCATCTATTCTTGCTTTATTATGCCAATGCTGATGATCGGAAATAACCCTCTTCAATTATTCATGTGTCTCAAATTCTAGTTGATAGAGTTGGACAGGTTCGGTTCGATTCGATTCTGTTCTAAGAAGAATCGAACCCGAATTTTCGGGTATTTAGTAAGTGGAACAGTGAGGTCCAAATTTAATTATGGAAACGTTCGGGTTTGGTTCCATTCCATGCAATAATTAATTTTTTTATATACTTACAACAACGCTATATTAATTAAACTAGTGACATATTTAATTTTAGCTCTTACAAAATAACGTAGTCAAATTCCGTTATATCTTTTACGCCTTTTTTTGTTGAGTTCTTCATAAATTTGGCTGTTAAAATCGCATGAAGATGAAGATATCGAGCTCACAATATTAAAGAGAGACTCCCAATTCGAATTTTCTAGAATAAAAAAACTGTATTATGGTAGAATAAGATATTTGGATAAAATTTAGGTCAATTTAATTAATTGGACTTAGGTTGAAAATTAGAAATAAAAAAAAAATCATATTTTGAATTTGGGCTAAATTAATTAGTTAACAAATTTATTTATAAAAAAATAAAAAATTTTGACTTATTTAAGATTTAAAAAATTGAGATGTTCGGTTTTGAATTCAGACGCCCAAATATTTAATTTAAGAATAACTGCTCGATTCGGGTTGGGTCGATCAGCTCGGTTCGAGAGTTTTGTCTAACCATACTAATTGAGTTAGCTCCCTTTGCTGATGGAAGTACTTCTGCATTTTTTCCTCGTCTCTCCCTTCACGATATCTACGACAAAAGGGTAGGATATTAACGTATGCCCCTTTGATGTCCGAGACAATATATAACAAATGTTGGAATAATGGGTCAAGTTGACTATGTTTATACATATCGTCTATATATGCTAGGTTCATATAACAACATCTATACATGAAAATATAGAAGTTATCCCATAACATGTCATGTCCTATATCTCATTGGCAGAATGGGTGGAGTTACTATGCTTCTACATTGGGCATCAAATTCTTTTGTTTGAGGTGACAAAATAACTTGATATTTTCAATTTAATTTTTTAGGGTCAATTGATAATGTATTCATTAGCTAATGAAAGAGAGCTCAACAAAAGAATTTCAAAGTTCGCTAACTAAATAAATCTTAAAAGAAAGTTGGGTGTTTTTACTCCTTCATTTATGTTCAAAACCTAACTAAAACAAAACTATGATAGCCTTTTAATGTAAGGACAAAGATGAAACGTTAAAACTTTAATGGAATGACTTTAATTATAGGAATGAAACAGTAATATCGTAGTGTAAAACTTTACAAAAAGGGATTATTGGTCCAAGAATGATGAAAAGGAGAGCACCCAAACCCCCCAAAGTGGTGTAAAAAAAGAAAAGAACCACTCTTCTCCACCACCCGCATGTCAAGTTGTGAACGTGCTCTACCAATTGAATTAATTATACATTCTAAAAAGGAAGATTTTTCCGTAAATTATGTTACGACGAAATATCAAAATAAATAATCGAATATAACAACAAAGAATTACAAAATTAAAATTTATCGACAAGACTGAGCCCTATTTTTTTATTGAAAATAATTTTTGTAGTAGTAATTTTTAAGAGAACGTATGTTTTAAAGTAAGAAAAAAATGTTGGGTTTACGCGTAAAATATTTTATGAATGACCGTGATTGTAAATGATTTTTAAAAAATGAATTTTTAGATAATTGAGCTCAAACATGTGCTTTTATTGTAAAGCAATATATAATTTTGTATTTATGAATTTTTAAAATTAAGTAGAGGATAACAAATATTCTTTAATGTAAAGCAAAATAATCTATACTTAACTTATCCGTACAAGTAATAATGTGCCTCTTGCTTCCGGCCATTTTCTCTCATTTTTAAAAATAAGTGATTATGGGGGATAGCAAATGATGGGATACCCATCACTGATCTCTTTGCTCCCAAACAAACAACAGAGACTGCAGTGCTTTGGCACTCCTTTAGAAAAAAGCATATAGCAATGTTTTAAAAATCGATTCAAATATTAATTTTAAATATAAAGATCGAATTGAGATTGAATCGAGAGTCAATAAATTAATAATGTTTCGTCATCCACTTTAAGTTATCAATATGTCCATTAATAGATGATATTGACAAGCAGAAATGAGTAGCCTTCACCGAATGGTAATTGTGAACTGAATTATTGGAGCCACTGAATGGGCACTATAATTTTATATTAAGGCATTTGTACTATAATTTTGTTATTTATATACCATGTAAATGTGTTCCAACGCCAATTGGCAGAATAAAAAGTTGCTTTGTGTTAGATTTGATACCAACTCCGTTAAAAGTGAGTCACTGGCCGGTTTAAAAGAAGCAAACGATTAAAAAAATTAATTATTCCCCTTCAAATGATATGATATGGACAGGTTAGCAACACAGACATATAATGGCATAAACCCATGATTTTTTTGTTAAAACAAACAAGGAATTATTAAACTACTTGATTATTTTAGTGGAACGTGAAACGTTGGTATGTTTGTACCTTGTTATACTATTGATTAAATGATACATTTGGTGTATTTGTGTGACATATTGAGATGTCAACACTTCAATTATAAATATCTTTAAGAGAACTTTGAGAGTGTTGATCTAACACGTCAATTATTGACTTTCAATATATTTAACTGTATGAACTAAGTTCGTACACTTTATCTCGTTTGTGTTTTGAATGCATGAAACTAAATTATTTCCCATCTTCAATTTTGAGGACCTGTCAAATACGAGCTAAGTTCGTATATTTGATCTCGTTTGTGTTTTGATCTCACGAAACTAAATTATTTCCCATCTTCAATTTGAGGACTTGTCAAAGATGTGTGGATACGTAAAGATAGTGCAATCTATAATCTTAATAAATAAAAAAAGTTCTGGTCAATGCAAAGTTCCAATCGAAAACTTAAGAGCGTGCTAACGAGAATAATTATGTCGGTGTAGTGCATGTAAAAAATAAAACAATTTGAGACAAATCATTTGTTATCAAGACAACTGTCAATAAAAAGTTTCTAATATTCTTAGTTTTTGCTAATGTTTATAAATTTTTATAATCGATTGAACTATTTTTATTCACACATTTTGTAAAGTTCAAACAAGTGCAATCAGCTCATTCATCACTCATCTGTATCCATTTATAATTTAAATTAAGTTATATGTACACTTGAATTTAAAGCAGTCACCACATCCCTTCTACATAGTGAGAAAATCGACAGACATATTTTGTCCATTTAGAGAATTTTAAGCAATAAAAAAAGATTATAAATTAATTTACCTGTTCTAATATTAGTATGCCTAAACTTAGATTAACTACTTCCAAGAAATTCTATCATTAACCATGATTCGAAAATTAGGGGGAGGCATTGGCACGTGTCCATGTCCGAGAGGACAGTCAAGCATGGGATTTATCACAATTCAAGGCATTGGGAGCTGCCTAGTGCACGTGTCGCGGTCTTCGTGAACCTTGATTACTGCTCCTTTCAAACTAATCCTATAAATTACCTCTAATTACATCTTTTTTCTTATATGAAATATTTAAAAAATAAGAAATATATTAAGAATTAAAATTAAATGCGTGAAGAATTTTTAATAGCAAGTTGATCTTAGCCCTTGTTTGACACACATTCTTTTAAAATACATTCTTTTAAACCTCATTTTCAACCAGACATTCTTCAATAAATAATATTTTTCATCACATCAATAACTTTTTCTTACTTTTTAATTACATATTTCTCATCATATCACTATTTAAAATACATTTTTTCTCAATAATATCCATCGAATACACCCTTAAATTAATGTTTAGAATGAACAATTTGTTTCATACTTTTAAGAAAAAAATTGTTAGTATCACGTGGCTATTATTAAAATATATTTCACTTAAAATTTTTGAATATTGACTCAAGTTGGAAAATAAAATCTAACTTTATAAAGTTAGACAAAAAGAGAGTTACATTACAATTTAATAGAAATTTTTGAAAGGTCTATCTCACATAGATTCGTACAACTGCAACAAAAGGTTAATTACTTGCTTAACTTTAAAAATTGAGCACCGACTTATTAATAAAACATTAGGGAACCAACTCTAATATAAAATAAATTACAGTGGAGAATATATAACTTAAAATTAACTTTGACTTATTTTTAACACAATTAAGCCCTTGTTTGACACCCATTTTGGGTATAAAAAAAATTCTGGAATAGTGATTGATGGAAGATTGTGTGGTTAAAAAGTAAGGAAAATTTTTAGATTTATGTGTAATATTATTTTATTGATAGAATGTGTGGTTGAAATGAAGAATGAGAAATAGAATGAAAAATAAATTGGGTTTCAAACAGGGGCTAAACATACTCTTCTTTGCACATAATTCAATTCTTTTGGCTCGCGTACTCCATTAAATCAGATAGCTTATTATTGCAGTAAACTTCTAGGGACAGAACGATTGGGAACCCTCGAGGTTGGGGTTCAACCTTTTTATTTATTTATTATTATTATTGCAGTAGACTTTTAGGATAATAAATATGAACATTAAATTGACTATAGAGCATGTTTGGCCAGGCTAAGAGTGGCAATGGGCTGTCGAGCCCAGCGTGTCGATGGGATCAAACTTTAGGCTCAGCTCATTCCCTTGAGCTCGGGCTTTTGGGCATATGTGTCGGGCTAGGGTCGTTGACCAAAAAGTGGACTTGGTGTAGCTCGTGGCCTAGGATCGTCGACGAGCCTATCAATACAATAAATACAAGAAATTACAAACACAAGATGACGGATCGCAATAAAAAAATCCATTAAGACCAATTAGGCTTGCAATTGGTGAGCCGGCACAAGCTAGAATGTCTTCATCTTTTCAAGCCTAAAGGCCTGACAAATGGACTTGGTTCGGTTCGGTCAACTTGGCCAAGATTTGAGCTCGACTTAGGTCTTGACTAGTCATGAAATGTGTTAAGAATTGTGACTCGTTTATATCTTTATTCGATATGGGATTCTATCCCTTAACATGCCACCGCAAGATGGTGACTCGTTTAAGCAGATCAATCTTGAAATCCGTATGCTTACTTTTGGAGTCTTAACTGGATCAAATTGCTCGTTAGGACTTAATGGGCTCTGATACAATGTTAAGAATTGAGGTTTCATCTTAGAAGATCAACCTTATTAAGAGGAGTAATCCAATCATTTATAAGTTGGTTTATGTTTACATCTTTATTTGATGTGAGATTTTATCCCTTAACAAAATGATCCACGGGCAGCCTGAGCCTTGGACTTTAATGGGTACAATTTATAAGTGCTTAGAACTTAGGTAATTACGTGAGAAGCTCTTGAGCAAAGGGAGTAACAAAAATTCAACATAACAATGTTGGACACCGCCCCAACTTGGACCCATTGGGCTAAGGTACGTGCTAACTGAACACATTTATATGCCGGGGAAGGAATTATGAGTCCATAATTCTATTACCCAAATATATTTGGCTCTGTGGATAACTCGAGTGTTTATTATCATTGCAAGACATCATCAATTCTGGTGATAACTTGTTCTTGATTTACAATTCAATGCATTAAAATGTTGTAACATGAAAATGAAGTTCTAACCTTTCAATATTAAAAACATTTTTTTTTTTTGTTTTTGATTTAATTTTTAGTTTTAACACAAATTAAAAATATCATAATTCATATTGTAACTTACATTTTAATTGGTTTAATATTCATGATTGTGAGGGGTTTAATTTATCCCTATAAAAAGGTGTGATTTTCATTGAGATAGAGAATATGAGAAAACATAACTTGAAAAAATACATCATCTATATTTCATATTATTTTCCTATATTTTGGTAATTCGATAAAAGCTCATTTTTTTATTTCCATGTGGTCGTGCCCATAAAAGTAGAATCTATTGTGAGCCACATAAATTTTATATTAGAGTCGTGTAGTACCGAAAGTACCCCGCACGAGGGAGGCAATACGACTTTAGGACAACGTTATTAACGTGACTCCCAAATGCTTGTTTGCTTTTCTAACTCTTCTCATTTTTATATGTGTTACTATTATCGAATTATATTTATTATGTTGATTCTTCTTATATTTATTTTATGTTGAACTCTGTTTATGTTATTCAAATTGTCATGTTAATTGATAAATACATACACACAAATCATCTATTTTTTCCAACAGTCTAAAGTCCTATTGTGTGATATGTGCGTTGATCATGGGTGACCTTAAATTGTGTTTGTAAGATATGAAACCTCTAATTTACCTCTTGCGATTTTCCTATGGTGCTCTTCATAGTAGCTGAAGATTGTTGCTGCCTTTTTTTTTTTTATTGCTTTAGCTTTGCTATGCAAAGTGTGTTTGAGTCACATTATTTTGGAAGAATATATTTTGGAATAGTAGATTGATGTAGAATGTGTGATTGAAAAAAAAAAGTTATTGATGTGATGGAAAATATTATTTTATTGAAGAATGTTTGGTTGAAAATAAGTACAATAATGAAAATGAAAATTTTAATGTAACTCAAACGGGGCGGGATTGAATCCAAAAAGTACTTCTGCAGAATTAATAATTTCTGTAGTGGCTGAAATAAACAATTAGGCCAGCAACTTAATATTGCCTGAAACAATGATACGGGTAAATAACATGTGCACTCCCCCATAATTAATGTTGATCTGTCAAATGTCATTGAATTTTATAATTACATATTAGGGTTGTGCTATTTGTACCGGGGTACCGGCCCCTCACAATTCTCGGTACAATCAGAAAAATCCTACATATTATGCCTCGTTTGGCCCCCATTATTTGGGATTATAAATTTTGGTAAAAAAAAGGAAAATACTTAACTTGCCCTAAGTAATACTTTCGCTAGCTGTATAATTGTATGAATGCTTTACATGCTGTTATTATAAAAATTATGCCAGTGCGTTTTGTCTGATTGTAAAGTTTTTTGGTCATCATAGGCACTTAATGGTGTTTAAAGGAGAGAAATAAGTGACCTTGTGTAATATTTGAATTTTGTTTTACACAAATATTTCATATCATTTCCTTTCAAATATTCTGGCAGTTTCTGATGAGGAACTTTTCTCCTGCCATCCACCTTCAATAATCTTAATTTTCACTTATTGTCGGGGCGGTGGGGGTACCCTCAAGGTTGGGGTTTAACCTTTAATTTTCACTTATTGTCTGTTGAGCATTTAAATTGAAAACTCCTACCTGGGTGGGTTGGAAGGTTATTTATATGGGGATACACACAATACCATGCTTGTTTAATAGTAATGTGTCGGTATTTAAATCTGTTTGAACAGAGTTCCACTTTAGGTGGTGATTTGCTGCTCAATCGTGACACTTCCAGCAAGAAATTATTTATTACAATTACTCCACTTAATAAAGAAAATGAGGTACATTAATTCATGATAGAACTGCATAGTAAATGTAATTATTTGACCTGCTTCAAGGTGATCTCTACAAACTAACATCTTGGTGTTCAAAATTTCAAATAGATACAGTTTATATTTTATTATTTTTAGTTGGAAAACTGACTTTGAAAAGTGTTAAAAATGAAATTGTAGATTTGAAGGTGAAATGCAAGAGGTCAATGAATGTATATGTCAAAACGTAAAATTTTATGTATTTATCTGATTATATTTTGAAAATTTCTTAGAAGATTTTGCAGATATGTAGAAGTGCAGGCGAAGATTAAGAGCTTGTAAACATTGATGATACCAAATTATTGTTCAAGAGGGACATAAATAAATTTTAGTCTGATATGGACATATATAAATTATCAAGGGGATGGGTTTAAGCTTTAAGGGAATCACTTTCGAGAGTAATCCAACATTTGCGATCAGAGATTACATGAAGAATGTTCAATGTAGTAAAAACAACCTGCATTGCATGACTTTTTATAGCACTGTTTTTTTGTGTTCATCCTTTTGGTGATAGTGCTAATAATAAATGTGATGTTAGGAAGTGTTTAATCCTGAATGAGTACTACCGATGATAAAATTCACAAGAGTTGTGGGTCACACGCATCCTTGGAGGATTCAGCTATGTAAGTTGGGTCGATTCGATTTAATAGCTAGAGTGTGTTGATTTAAGTTGAAATTCACCCAAATCGACTAATTTATTTGATTTTGGTTTCGAGTTGGAGTTAAAACCAACCCAAATCAAACAGCGCCCGGGACAAAAATAGCTTCCTGCAATAATAAAGTTCCAAACTGTGGCGTGATTTTGTATAATCTTACCCCTTAAAAGAAAAGTAAAGGGAGCTCATATTAGATGTCAGCCATGCAGGTGCAAAGAGACGAAACTAATTTAACACCTGACGATCAGACGACGGCGTGTAAGACCTTTAGCTGTCGGCCTGTCGATTTCTTTTTATTTATGCCCAATTACCCATAATCAACTCCCTTTATCTTAATGCTAGAAATATTGTTCTAAACTGCTCGTCCTGATTTTGTTTAGGCGCATTTTGGTTGAGAGTTACGTTCCATCTCGTATCTACGCAGAAAAATGGATAATCAATTGTACATTGACAGTCTAGGGTTTTTTTTTTTTTTTTGTGTGGTGGTCTAAGTCCTATTTTTCTTGTTTTGAAGTTCAATTCAAAAAAAATTTCAACCATTGTTAAAACTTCAAAATTAAAGAAGTTCAACATAAATTATCATATGATTATGAAACATAGCTTTTTCTGTCCACAGAACGAACAATTATTGATTTGGAGTACTATGATTTGAAGCATTATGTTTTTGTTAGTAACTTGAAAAATATATATGGAGTTCCTACAAATTTGCAAAGTATGCGTTATTTTATTTATTTAAGTTTTATAATAATTATATAACATTAAGAAAAATTCTTATTATGTCTAGATATGTCTACACTTATAAGACATAAGACTTGATCTCCACGTTTTACATCTTTTAGAATATTGGCTAGAATAATGGGATTTGTAATTTTGTATGTATATTGTCCCAAGCAAATCCCCCCCCCCCCCCCCCCCCCCCCCTT
>CAIGRN010033392.1:17280-32882 GCA_903798345.1 Fraxinus anomala
CCCCCCCCCCCCCCCCCCCCCCTTTTTTTTTTTTATTGGAGGATGTTTGGAAATGTGTTGAATTGTTAATTTCAATGCATTAAATAAATAAGAGAAATGCTATAAGTACTAAATTTTTTCACAGATTTTTTACAGGAAGATAGTCTTCCTATGATTGACTGTTGTCAAATATAGTTTTTGATAACAATAAATCATAGGAAGACACCCGTCTTTCTGTACGAAATCTGTGAAAAAAAATCATGTACATTTCATTTATGTCGTAATTGAATAGGACCATTTTGCTAGCCTCTTAGTGATGTGTGGTGGTTCATGAGGTCCACGTGTGTCTCGCTGAAGATTTTGACCTTCGAAGTCATTATTGTTACTTTTTTTTATTTTGATAGTTTTTGCAAAATTGTGATCCGTTTGCTATAACCAATGGGTCTTTCCGTGAAAATCTCCACGAACAATCATCGTTTTTTCACTTCGATTTTTAAATAAAGAATTAAGGGATTCATCATTAAAGGGAAGTGTTTTAATCCAATAATAAATTAGTCAAATATAAATAACATGTAATATTTGTCGGTAATAAAAAGTTACATATAGCTATTAAAATTATAGCATTATTGGTATGCTAATATAAATTATGACAATTTACAACTTTGTCACGTCTCCTCTTTTAAATGCTGTTCAATTCAATGCGAGGATGTTAAAATCAGTTTTGGATCATATGATCCTGCCTCTATAACCTCAAAATAATAAAACAATCTGGACCGCGTGAAATATCACGAATTGGTATGATTGTAATGAGATCACAATTTTTATCAAGATTAATACATATATTAACTTGTTCACAAAATACTTTTAAAATTCATGAAGACGAAGATATTCATAATGATCATCTCGAGAAAGAAATCGATAATATTTTGATAAAAACGATGACTTCAAACTGCAAGACCGTTTCACTGATCCAGTCTTTATCAAGATTAATACATATATTATCACAAAATACTTTTGAAATTCATGAAGACGAAGTTATTCATAACGATCATCTCGAGAAAGAAATTGATAATTTTTTGATAAAAACGATGACTTCAAACTGCAAGACCGTTTCAGTGATCCAGTCAAAATTACAACAGTAACAACCTTGATCCAATGTTTACCAAACTAAAAAAAAAAAATGTAATTGAACAACTGGAAATGTCTTAAATTGAATGAAAGCCCTTTATTGAATTGCTCATTCGTCCTACTTATAATTATTTGTAGGCCACTGTGTTAGACATTATATGTTGAAAATTCATTCGTGTTCAGTTTCAGCATATATACTTTTCTGCATACGTATAAGCACGGAGATAGGGAAAAAGCAGATGAGTAAGAAAATGTTTTATGTACTGGCGTCAGAATTTGCCGGGCACGTACACCTATCATTTAAAACTTACTGATGCTTATACATGCAATGCAATCCCCAAGAGACTTTGATCTTTCATTAGACAAATTTGTCTGTCCTTTTATTTCCCCTTTTTTTCCACTCTTAATCTCTATATAAAATTGCCTTTTCATTTCTTTGTTCTTTCATTCCCTTTTATGATCTCCTCTTCGTTTTCAAGAATAAGAATATCAAGAAAAAAATAGAAAATGCAGGAGGTGAAAGAATCGTCAACAATCCGAATGGACAGTGAAGAATCGAAGACGGCGAAAATGGAGTCAATCTATGACAGGATCAGCCATTTGGTCTCCGGCAATGCGGTGGTCGTATTCACCATCGGCGGTTGCTGCATGTGCCACGTCGTGAAGCAGCTTCTTTTTGGCCTTGGAGTAGGCCCTACCATTGTCGAGCTCGACCGTGATGTTTATGGCAGTGACATTCACAGTCTTCTCCTACGCCTTGCCCATGCCAATGGCAAGCAACACGCAGTACCTGCAGTGTTTGTTGGGGGCAAGTTCTTGGGTGGGATCGAAGCCGTCATGGCCTGCCATATCCATGGAACTCTCGTCCCTCTTCTGAAGGATGCCGGAGCTCTCTGGCTTTGATAATTTCATCTAGGAAAATCTCAGCCCAACAGCCATTGTATGAAAAATAGTGTGTGTACACTACAAAGTACGCGTTTCATTCTACTCAACGGTGAGACAAATTTACGTTCTGCGCCCCAAAACGGCACAACTATATTGCCATTAACAATGTAAATCTCTGCTATATGCACAAGTAGATGGATTACTGTTTGGATATTATAAATTCAATCAAAATTAAATTATTGAGGGGCCCAGGCGCCCTCCAATAAAGAGGCATCATTTGGCAATTATGTCAAATATTATGTAAAATGCTATGTACCAATAGCATAATTCTTCTTTTAAACCATTTATAAATTTGACAAAGGGAGGCTAAGTTAGAAATTATTTTGGTGACCTAAAAGAAAATATTATTTTTCAAAAGAAGTTAAAAATGTCAATTAACATAAAGTACCATGAACAACTCCAAAGAAAAGTAGCAGTTTGCAGGTGCGCGTAAGTGCTTGTGTGGATGATCAAGATTCAAGTTTTTTGTTTGTCGATTTTATATCGTAGTGAACCAATCATTAACAAGTAATAAGATAGTGAATAGATTAAACCCCCACGATGACTTACTATCGATTTTACCTTAAATCACAATAAACTCCAGCTTTCTTCCTCTATTAGTTGTTTAATAAAAAGTTATGCATAAAAAATTTGGACAACCGTTAAATCTCTCTCAATTTAACAAGAAATTCATGAGAAGACTGAATGTTCGAACATGCAATCTCTCGATTTAAGATGTAACAAATATCATATAATTTAACTACCTTTAAAAAACATGAAAATAAATCAATCATCTCAATCCAACACAGAAAAATTCAAAATAACGAATTAAAACATGAGTTATAGTAAATTAGCTACACGTTCGTCCTAACAAATATTCTAACCAAGAAACATAGTGAAGGAATCAAAGCTTAAAGAAGTTGAAATGCACATCACCTCTTTATTTCAATCTCTATATTGACTCCCAAGAACCCGAAAATCTTAAAATCTTGATCTTCAATAATTCCTTGGATTTTCTCTTAATTTCTCCTCCTAAAAGATGGTGTTCGTTGATAATGTACGGAATTCCCCCTTTGTTTAACCTAGAATTGATCTTTATATAGTCCCCACGATGTACCATAAGTGCCCTAGGAGTTGAATATTAAAACTCAGATTTCAATTTGAATCGAGACTCAGGCGATCGCAGAATGCATTCAGCGACGAGCAGTGATTTTTTTGCTCCGGCAGTCAACTACGAACTCGCATAACTTTTAATCCACAACTCCCAATTGCAGTCCTTTTTTTCTTTTTTCTATTTTTGCGTTGAACAAATCTTTCTAATGATGTATCATTGCTTTGTGAAATCTTTGTGCCAAATTTTATGCACTAATTTTCCTCCCAAGGTCCGCAAGCGAGTTCCCCGTTTTGCATCTTTTTGGTCTTTTTTTGTCCAAATTTCCTCCCTTTTGCATCAATCTCTTCAAATTGGGAATTGAACCTATAAAAGTTAAGCAACACAATGTGAGTAGAAATTCACTAGATTAATCTATTATAAGTTTAGGACCTAAATAAGAGTGTAAAACGCACATGTTATTTTACATTGAAATTGATACGTAACGGGACTCTTTCATGCGTTTGAGGGGTCTCATCTTTCCTTTCCTCAAATCCAATGGAGGTTTTATGTACAGTTTGCAAAGACGACATAGACTTTGAGCATGTTTGACTATGGTTAAGAAAAGGTTATGTTTTTTGTATGGAAAATACTCCCAAAAAACCCTTCGATTTTGGAAAAATAGGATACTTATAGTAACTTTTAACCTCAGACAAACATGATCTACCTCGTGAAAAAGTTTCACACCTAGCACAAATGAATACTTGTTACTAGGATCTCAATTCTGCCAGTAATATGAATCCAAAAAAGGAGGGATGAATGTCGAGGATACAACAAAATAATTGAGAAGTTATATACAACCAAACCATAGAAGTAAATTTATGTCATTTATAAGAGGGCCAAATACTTAATTATTTCAAGCATGGTAACTTCTCCATTATGTCACTATAAGATTGGTAGCCGACTGGCGTCTTATACTCCTCGTTTAGGCGTCGGTGCTCTTTGAGAATCAAACTGAATGCCTGACATCTAGGATTTTAATATACAGATTGTATCATTGTAGGGCATCTATCAAGCAGTCGTATGCTTCTAGAATTACAGCCTCAGCTTCGTCTGACAGAAACCTGCTTCTGGTCCCATACATCCATCTAGCCCCGTTTGATGGCCATTATTTTGAAAAAATGAAATTTTGAATAGTGATTTTTTCGAGAGAATGTATGGTTAAAAAGTAGG
The DNA here is from genome assembly GCA_903798345.1 of Fraxinus anomala. Lineage (NCBI taxonomy): Eukaryota > Viridiplantae > Streptophyta > Magnoliopsida > Lamiales > Oleaceae > Fraxinus > Fraxinus anomala. Next base: position 21,635 of record CAIGRN010033392.1, read on the forward strand.
GAAAAGTTTTGGATTTCGTGTAAAATATTTTATTGTGTAAATATGTGGTTGAAAATGAGTACGAAAATTAAAGAGTTTTAAAATAATGATTGTCAAACAAAGGCCTAGTAAGAAAAAATTTACTTTCGTTTTTGAAGATATAAAATCCATCTACCTAAATGGTACAGTGCTAAACGATAGAAATCTTGTATGCCACATGCCATGAAACTGTAAAATAAATCATGCATCGACACAAAGGAGAGCAGGAATAGTCGAGAAGTATCCCAATGAATAACAGATGGATCAGGTTCTAATTTAAGGAGCAATAACTTATTGAGTCAATGAATAACAGAGCTAAGTTTACGCATAGTAAACAAATCATCCCAATAAATCAAACTTTTCCAGTTAAGAAAATCGAGAGGGTACAAAAAAAAAAAATTAAACAAAAGCACGATTGAGACAAAACGAAGAAAATATGTAATGTGAAACTTCGAACCTCATCAACTTTACTTTGAAGTTCTCTGAGTTCCTGACAGTATGTGAGGCACTCAGCATGGTAAACAGCAGCCAAGCCTTTAATCAAGGCCTTCCTTCTAATAATGCCAATCACTTCAAAAGCAAGGAATAGGTCAAGTGTGCAACAAGATGTAGTAAGTAGTTTCAATTAAGACACTTTTGATTTTCTTTGCACAACAAACACAAATATACTCCATTCTCATGATAATAATACCAATCATTTCAAAAGAAGGAAGGAAAACGTCATATTTGCAAGAAGATGTAGCACGCAGTTTCAATTAAGGCACGTTTATTTCTCTTTGTACTACAAACACAAATATACTTCATCCTCATGCCTGTTGTTTACAGACCAAAGAACTCATTATTTTGTTCAAAATAATTTTATACACACAACAGTCTTCCGGTTTTCCATAAACAAAATCTCTCCTTTCTTGAATACTCCAGTTTCCTACATTTCTAGGCCACTTCTGGTTGCAGTTGAGTATCTCATAAGTTTTGCCTTACTTTGCTTCCTACTTCAAGAAAACATTTCTGAATCCTCAACTATATTGTCATCCAGCCTTCATAAAAATTATAGAGTAAAACAAAAACCATGAGAGACTTTTTTATTTCCCAGCTTACTACTTTCCAACTTTCAAGTAGAAGAGGTTACTTTAGAGAATAAATCAGATACGGACCATAGACCCTACACAAAACTAAAGTGGAAGATAGACAAGATTGGGTGACTTACCACAACTGATCCACTAACTTATAGTGCAGCTGAAGGTAGGATTGAGGAGGCTATTCTAGTTCGATGCAATAAGAGCGACGAGGCAGAGGAAACTCTGTTAAAAAGTAGAACTAGCAACTTTTACATGAATTTTCAAGTGGATGAGACCAGACAACCAGTCTCAGTCAAGGAAAGATAAAAGGGTCACCTGACCAGACTTTGCCTATTTGCATCTGGTGTGCTATCCCTGGATTAGAAGTCTGGTTGTTCGTGGCCTACATGACACATGGGTAAAACCATACACAACAGAGCAAATTGACCAAAATGCTCAAATCCTATTGGAACACACTTTATCCTTGACATTAATCAGGATCATATGTCTATCCCCTAAATCTAACTGAAATTATTTTTTTTTAGCATGCTTGGGAGTGCTTAAATAGAAGTTTAAGGAATTATAAGCGGTGAGACATACAGAATGTGTAGTTAATAAGTGGATAGTAGTTGTAGATCCTACAAAATATGTGGATAATAAGCTTGGCCAAACAGACACGTATTCATGACCAACTCGATGTAATAACCATAAAAGCCCCCTCCTCCAAGAAAACCTCTGTGAAGTGGGAAAAGATATATGGGGGCATTCCATATCCCACCATCAACACGAGCGCACCCTCCCCAAATGTCAGTTAAACGTTTATAAATAGTGATGCCTAGTTTACAAGCAGATATTCAACCCTAAGCAAACGCTCACACTCACAGAGGCTTGACATCTTATGTATCATTCTAGCTCAATCATAAGAGTAGGACAGGATAGGCACCCTATCAAGTCCAGAATACTGATGAATACAGCACTCCACAATGTCACTGTAGATTTCAAGCATCTACAATCACGTGCACTAAAAGTTCATCCTAAACAAAACCAACCAATCCACTAAATTACAGACATACCAGTTACACAAGCTCAATCTAACCAGAAACAAACATGAATACACCAATATCCTAGGAATAGAAAAGAAAATTAAACAGATAAAATAACTCTGCAAGAAGTAAAAAGATTTCAAGTTTCTAACTTCAAAAGATACTAAAAATAAAACAATCAGCACATTATCCACCTCCGAACAATTCAAGAAAACAAAAGGCCAATATCATATCTAGTTTCAACCCGGCACCGGCGCTTTCCAGAAATTACAAAATGGTTGCTGATATATCACCAAAATCACGAATCTTGGGCACAAAACGCAATCAACAAATCACAAAATTAAGAAAATCTGAAAGACGAGCAGAGAGAGAGAGAGAAAAAAAATTTACTTCTGCTGGGATCAAAGGGAGAGGGTGGATTTGCAGGAGCCGGGAGGGTTTCGACACGTGATGAAGACAGCGGAGGTAGAGGCGGAGGAGGAAGAGTAAAGGGCCGTTTCATTTGGAGTTCGCCCATTGATTGAGGTGAACAATAAAAATCCCTGAATTTGAGAGGGATGAATATAGATCCCATGCAACATGGGACCATTGATTAAGGTGGTTTAGCACTTTTACTGTTTGTTTCCTTTTAGGTTTTTGTTGGTTCACAATATCAGCGTCATTTGGACAAGGAGATTAATATCTTGTAAATTTGGAAAAGAAGTCACGTTATTTTGAAATAGTAAATTGATGGGGAATATATGGTTGAAAAATAAGGAAAAATTATTGATGTGATGAAAAATATTATTTTATTGAAGAATATGTGGTTGAAAATGAGTAGAAAAATGATAATAAAAATTTTAATGTGGCTCAAAAAATGTGGCTCAAACATGGACTTAATCTCTAAAACTACATATTTTGAAATTTGAAAGTCAAGAAATTCAAAAATAATTTTAATGATAAAATTTTGATTTTATTCCTACTAAAATTAATTTTATGATTATTATAAAAAAACAATAATAATTTTGCGATCAAAAGCGCCATTTCAACTCTCTAAGCTCAATGAGTTAGACGAGTTGACGCGAAATAATGTAGGTACATTTTTCCTTCTCTCCACATACATGTTACTTATAAGAACTACATTCTTACATAAACTTCCTTTTAAATAATGGTGTAAATTGGATTAAATTATTCAGCACCTAATCTGCACCGTCAATAAAAAATTATTGTGGTATGTGTTGCAAGTGGTAATTTATCTCATCTTGACCTAGTTTATAACCGATCGTGTTGTATACCGACCTCTCAAATGAAGTAAATCGAGACAAGCCACATCATTTGGCCCACCCTAAATGAGTTGGGCATTCAGGTAAGGTAGCTTGGACACCATGTATTATTTGGGTTTAATTTAACATTCTAATTTAATAATGATACTTGATCTGTTCTTAATGAAGAAAATGATTTCCAAGAAAACATGTGGAATATGCCAAAAATGGTCTATGCAATGAAAAAATGCACCTCAGACTCGAGTCTAACAAAGGGAACAAGAAATGGAAAAAGCATTTAAGAAATTTAAATTACAAATATAATCAAATTATATCATTGATATTTGATTTCCCTAGGTAATCAACTACAAAAAAAACCCTCATGATTATTTAAATACACAGCCTATTTCTCTATCAAGCTCTTGGCTGAAGCTATGTCCTTGAAAAGCCAATAGAGGTACATATGAGGAAAATTCATCTCCTTGTTGCCATCTGATTAATGTTGTTTATTACCGTTGCCTCGGATAAAACTCAATCCTTGTCTGAGTAACTTTTACGAGAAATAAAAGTGAATCTCGCAAAATGCGTGGATGATAAATGGGTAGTGGATATTAATCAGTGACTGCAAATGATGTTTAATTTTGTCCGAATAGAAAAATGAACTTGTAAGTTATTAATAAGTTTACACGAGTTCATTTGCAAGGAAATAATATCCAATGTTCTCATAACACGATGAGATTCAAAACCTCTTGTTGCTTTCTTCACATCAAACAATGGCATTACATCTATTTATCAAAAGATAGGAAGCCAAAGAAATGAAGACAGGAAGAAGAAAATTAAACACCCTCTTGTTCACGAAATCCATCTTTTGATCAGATCCTTCTTCTACAATGGTTTCGAGTTTCGGTGCATTCGAAGGCTTATGAGGAAATATCAAAGGGGATGGAGCAACCTCAATCCAATACTGCATGTAACTCATTTGCTTTCCCATGAGTTGGAATCAAAATATCCTTTGAAGGGGTGGTGTGGGGTGAAGTGTTCTTAGGAGAATAAACAGCAATTTTGTGCAGATGCAAGAGGAAGGAGATGAGATGGGAATGATTACATTAAAATCCTGTTTATATAATAAATCAGAAAAGTAAAAGAATAGGAAAACAGGTTGATTTTGAAGAAATTAAGAAAATGAGGTGTTGATTAAGATTGTTTCTAGATGAGGTTTAGCGAAATCCGTCAAAAGCAGGACTCTTCTCAAATTTCTCTATAGAATAAGGAACCAAATTTAGGAGGCCTAATTTGTTCTAGAAGACTAAATTTCTCCGTAGACTATGGAACCAAATTTATGAATTAAAAGTCACGTCTAGAATTATTGGATGCGTCTCTTTCCATTAGGTGAGACATATATATCCATCCATCTTTCTAGAATTGATAATGCATTTTTTTGATTGACGCCGCACATGTACTGATATTGAAACTTCACACTTTGATTCGGGGATAAAGATATTTGTACATAAAAAAATCTATCGAATTGTTTACCCTCTCTCACATGCACGAGGGCCCGTGTGAATAAAAAAAATCTCAAAATGTGGTCCCCACTTCCCTATTGTGAGTAGTCGATAAGGAATTAGGTAAAAAAATTTGGTACATGTAGCATAATCTTTGATTCAATACCTCACATACTAGTGAATTGATGTTGTGGTGAGGATTGAGCATGTTTGGCTAAGCTCGTAAGTAGTTGATTCTTACTTTTTCAGTCTTTTTTGACAGTAACCATTCCTTTAAGCTACTTATAAGCTTAGCCAAATATCCTGATAGCCAGACATATATATCTTCCCCTGAAATGCTACTGGTCATGCCATAAAGAAAAAGCTACTAGAGAAGATAAACATTTCAAGAACAAGAAGTTACAAATATTTTGCATATAACCATCCTTCTCTTTTAACATCACACATTTCCTGGCGCATGTGATTTATGGGTCAGACGCAATAGAGAACAATATATTTATCGAGCTATTGGGATCTACTACATTTTGGTTGACCTTTGAGTTTCTTAGCTTATTGAAATTAGAGTCGGCTCAAGCATGAAGAAACTTATTACAAATCGATAGTTAATGACTCATCGATCCAATAATAGAAGACATTCGATCCTTTTTTCTCTTTTGATATTCAAAATCCAAAATACACTATAGTTACCATCAAATAATAAATTAGAAATCCAGTATACATCATGTTTTACGGTTACAACTTGTGCTCCAAACAAAATTTTTTGCGAAAGATATGCATCTGTGATCATTCTAATAAGTGTTTTGCGAAAGGCTTTTGGATGATTGTTCTAAAATATTAAGAGATGTGAAAATGATTGTATTCTACATTGTTCCAAGTAGAACGTGGAGTAAAAGTGATAGAAGATTGTTGTATACACAACCTTGTTAGAATCCTCCATGTAAATATCTATGCTTAGAATTTTAGAGAGCTAATGTTATCCATATGATCAAATTAATCTTCACGGTCAATTTTAACGAGGTACACAAGGCAAATTCTAATGAGATACATCTATATGAGGTCAAGGACCTCATTTACGGAGAATAAAATTGTTCGTTTAAGTTTTAAATTTTGCATTCATTAAGAAATGAATTACATAAAATTAGTTAGCCAACATATTAATTAGGGGTGTCAATGCGGGTGTGTGGGACGTGTTGTAGCTTGCAATCCGACTATTCCTGATGACCTAACACTAGTTGTTCTAGACTTTACACTTTTCTGCATGGACTTGCTGATTGTATCAGATAGATAATGCGAATCACGACCAACTATGGACCAGTCAACAACATCCAGGCTTGCAAATATCAAATGTCAACTAAAATTTATAGGCAGCTTTTAATTTTACTCCAAAAAAGTACAATTAAAAGCTTTCTATACCAGCAAATATATATACAAAAAATAAATAAATTGCATCTTCTACCAAAACACAGACGTGCACTATGTGGACCAAACAATACTCCATTTTTACATAATATTATCCATCCAATACTCAAATTTAAGCCAAAATTAGCCTCAAATTCTACTTCACAAAACACCATACTGCCTCACCCACCTTATTACTCTCACAATAGACGATCAAAAAATGGAAAATGCTAGAACTGCTAGATATATCATGAAGTAGCACTGGGGGTGGAGCAAGGGAGTCGATAATGTATTACGACTTAGAAATCTCCCGGGCGACAGATGCCGAAAGCCTCCGGGACTGGGTGGAGAAAATCAGAGATGACCCAAATCTCCTTAAGCCGCTCATTAAAGATTACCCTCCAAAAAGAAGGTAATATACGACTTAGAAATCTCCCGGGAGAGGATAAAAAAAATTTCTACGGGGAATTTTTTTTTTTAACCTTGAAAAATAAATGGGCTTTGGGGCAGGCCTGGGCTACCGTGAGTAGCAGCATTACAATTTATGAGTGTCATGAGTCACCGAGCACCAAAGACGTTGGAAACGATTCATGAAGTGGAAACTAGTACAAATTATTCTCTCTGTATTGTTGCTACATCATTGACAAGCATTTTTGCAAGAAAGTTGAGAAACTCCATTTAACAATTAAAAGCCAACTTTTGGGGACCTATCTGCAAGTTTCAAACACTCGTCTGATCTGGTGATTCCCAAATTTTGATCTTTCTATTTGAGAAATTGGGTAAAATGTCAATGCTTGTTGAGACTAGATATATATGGATTAACCAATAGGTAAACTTATTGATTACATTTTACGGATTACGACTTAATCTATGGTTGGTGTAACCGTTTGTATAGAAGCTTTAATTTTCTTGCTTATTTTACTTGTTGAATTAGTTTATCGTTTGTGCATGGCAAGGGGGAACTGAAACGAGAAATACTAAAAATAAAAAATAAGCAAGTACGTGCAAACGTGTCCTTGATTATCTTTAGCTCACATATTGCCTACATCCCCTTCTAGACCAGTTTCATATGTTCTGAATATGTAGAAATCACTCAATTTACTATAGATATTTCTTTATTGATGATGACAATTGTCTTACTTATTTCCTAGATATATTTCTTCACTAATAAGCATGTTAACATCATAAGCTTGTAATCACGTTACCGCAGTGATAGAAATTAGATTACCTAACCGAAGTATAGAGACAAATAAGGGCGCTTGATATCAACATAGCTCATAGTTCATTCATTCCTGTTAAGTTCTTATGCCTCTCGAGCTCCTTCCAACCTACTTATTAGAGTCCCATATTGGCTGGTGATATTTACAGTTAGGTTGAGTTAAGCTCAATATCATTTCTAATACTACTCATAAGGCATCGCAATTACCCTTATCGAAACCATTAGTGACAACTATATTCTTGCGCCTTTTTTTTTTTTTACTCGAAGTGATCTAGGTTAAAATAAAAATATAAATCAATTCTTCGAGTAACTTGAAATCTAGTCGGTTCATTTAATGAAATCTAGTCGTATTATGTCTAGACTCCAATAAATTGGATAACGACATTAACGTAATTAGAATTCTGCTTTAATTAAAATTAACAAAGCAGACAATCACGCAATGTCCTTTTCATTATTTGGAGAATTCTCAACCCATTGAATTTCAATTCATATTTTAGCTCAATGATATTTGTTGAGTCCACGTTAACCTAACCTGCCCTAAGAATATTTATTTAAAATTGTAGAAGTGCTTCGTGTAAGATTTTGAAATGCAATATTAAGTCATGTAGATTAAAATAAAAAAATTTGTAGTTTTTGATAAAAGTTGGTAAAATATATAATAAAAAAGTTGTGAATCCCATAAAATGTGTATTAAGATTAATTGTTGATTTTGATTTGAAATTTTAATTTGATTTTAATCTATACTAAATGTGTGTTTGTTCCCCATTTTTTCCTCGTTATAATGAGAAATATTGTTGTTGCAATTCTAAGGGGGAAAAAAAAAAAAAAAAAANTTAAAAATGGGTTGGTTTGGGTTGGGTTCAGATAAATTTAAGCGTGTACTTGATCCCCATTTTTTTCTCATTATAATTAGAAATATTATCGTTGCAAATAAAAAAAAAAAAAAAAAAACTCCAACGATCATATTTCTCATTATAATGAGAGAGAAAAAATGGAAATCAAACGAAGACTAAATAGCACTTAAATTTCACGCTAGATAATATTTTACTTTTTTTTTATCATGTTTAATTTTGTTCAATACAACACATTAATATCTTAAAAATACTACTTCAATAAATTAAAAAAAGGGGTGTCTATGGCCCCAATAGGGGGTGTAATTTGTCCATTATAGACACCATTGTGTGGCGCCCCCAATAAGGGGTGCCATTTGTCCACTATAGACATCATTGTGTACACTGCTATGTACGCATAGCTAAACTCTTAAAAAAATAAGAAACATAGTTTACTCGAGAATAACGTGGGATGGCGATGATAACGCCATTAATTTATGCACTAATAGAGTTTAATAATGTGAAATATGTCACTAAAGACTAAAGATTTATATCATATATTAGTGAAAGGTATTATAAAAATTCCCGAGAGGAAAAAGACAGGCATGGTGGAGGATAACGATTGACATTTTCAAACTTAAACTAGTTGGTAATGGAGCAATAAAATTGTGCCACATAATTCTATACACGTGGCCTCGTCTTGCACGGGAAAAGAACATAATCACGAAGAACATCGTCAATTTATGTAACAAAACAATTGCATAAATGAAAAATAAATATAGAATATGGGATCTATGTTATTGGACATATCATTCAATATCACATAAATATGATGATATTAGTGATGATAAAATAACATTACTCTCGAAGAGAAGTAGTACTGGGAAAAGGAAAATTTGCACCTTGAGACAATGGTTGAACGAGGATGGCAATGATTTATCCTTTTTTTTTTTTTCCGTTTTCTTTCTTATCTTTTTAAAAAATATATTTTTAAAGAAATAAAGATCATTGACTAATATACCCACAAAGATCAAGTGATGTATGAAGCACAGACGTTTAAACAAATTGTTTGGCAGAAATCGTTCAAAAGAACCCATACTGTAAGTTTAGGGATGTGATTGCCAAAAAAATAAAAATCGGGATTCTTGTGCTACTAGCATGAATGTATGGGGATCCCCTATGAAAATTCCGGCATGAATATGTGGGGAACTGAATTGAGATCTGCTGTCCAATTTATTGTTTCACCCAATTAATTATTGACGCTTCATTTTAAATTAACATGTCATCAATTTGGTGGGCTAGTGATGAAGTTAATGAGAGAAAATTTAAAATGACATGTTAATTTAAACATCTGTTTGACATTCATTTTTTGGGAAAAATTATACTTTGAATAGTGATTTTTAAGATAACGTGAAACGTGTGATTAAAAAGTAGAGAAACGTTTTAAATTTGATAGTTGAATTCCCATTTCCAATTTTGTCCACGACTTTGAAAATTGAATTACCAATTCACCCATCACTCCATTTTCCTTAACCTACACATTTGGAAATGGCAATTTTGCATTTTGGGGACCAATTTGGCATGTAGACTAACTTTTTGATGGAATATACAACTTATCATTATTTGTTGACTACAATAGTTGTTGCTACATTGGGCCCCACCATTAGGTTTGCCCTGGCCATAAAGAGAGTAATATACTATGCAATCATGCTATTCAAATTGGATTTCCATTGTACATGAGCCAGAATTTCGTCAAATGTTGATGTGGCAGCATTTGGTTTGTTTTTTTTTTTTTTTTTTATTATCGAATAAAAATTGTCAAGTGTATTCTAGCAAAATTCTGATAGCATTTTTATGTACAAATAACATGGTTGATTAAGATTTGATCAAGGTGGCTTGACCTAATTAATGGTACGGTTATGGCTCATTTAAGTTAATTTTTTAAGGAAAACAAACATATTAACCGTAATTATTTGTTAACCAATTCTTTCAAAAAAATTAACCTATAAAAATTGAACATATATACCCATCTCTTATTTTTAGCACGCTCTCTTTCATACGTAGGTTGAGTTAAAATAAAAAAATTTCTACTCAAAACCTAATATGTGCATAAGTTTCAATTAAATGAATAATAAACGAAACTTGATTTCAAATCTAACTAATACTAAAAGAATGCTTTACCTATTATCTCGGTACAAACATTTTTCTTCACTCAACTGTTTGGCATCTATTATTCTCTATTAAATTATAATTTATTTCTCTCTCTCTCTCTCTCTTTTTATCAATTAAACATTCTTTAATAAAATAATATTACACTTTTTTTTATTAAAAAAATCTTTTTTTTTTATTACACATTTTTTTTTAAAAAATTACTATTCATCTCATTATAATATGAAATAATGCCGAAGCATCACCAATTGCGAGGCGGCTTGATGGTGATGTTTTAAGCATCTTTGAATTTAACAACAATGATGTTCATTAAAATTATAAATATTTTAAATACACAGAGAAAATTTATATACTTATGCCANCATCTCATTATAATATGAAATAATGCCGAAGCATCACCAATTGCGAGGCGGCTTGATGGTGATGTTTTAAGCATCTTTGAATTTAACAACAATGATGTTCATTAAAATTATAAATATTTTAAATACACAGAGAAAATTTATATACTTATGCCAACACCTAGTTAAAATTTGACATCTTACGTTTTTTAAAAACAAAATATGAAAGTTTTTTTAACCTTTCCTTTTGCCTTTATGAAATTGGTCAAAACAGAAAATCTTTTATGAAATTTAATGGATAAAATTAATTAAATAATTCATTCAGGTCAAGTTGTACAGTAGCCGCTTTGCATATGTAGGACTCAATTATATTTTTTTAAGAGAATATACAGTTGAAAAGATAGAAGAATTTTTTATTTATATGTAATATTA
>CAIGRN010033393.1:0-23209 GCA_903798345.1 Fraxinus anomala
CGTAAAATAAATTTTGTATAAAGTTTGTATTAGGGGTTTATTCGAGGTTATAAAAATTTCTGATTCTTTATTTTATATGAAGACTATTCAAAATGAATTATCATCAATTTCTTCCTCAAATAAATCATAAAATTCTATTATGGCATAATTAAATAAATTATCATGCATTTGATTTTATTCGCTATAGGGACTACATTAATCAAATGAAAAACATAATTAATGAAGGAAATTTGATCCAACAAAACATAACAATCATTTAATATACAGACAATTCATTGATATGAAATTTTCTAGATTTCTTCGTTTAATGCTATCTTGAAAATTTAAATAGCAAACGGAACGTAACCTACTTTAAAACAAGTCAATGCTCGTCTCTGCACAACAAGAAAAACACATAACCGATCTAATTAAATAAAACGTTGTTCAAATTTTTGAAAAAACTTCATATAATAATGAAATTAACGTTGCTAAGAGGAATAAAATTTCAGCAATGTTGTTTCAAATTTACTTTATTGAGTCCAAAAAATCCTGACACAACAACATCACCTCTTCGCCTACTAATTAACGACTCGTTATGACTTGTGAGTAAAAAGAAATGGTAAGTATATGAGAATACTCAATACAATACGAGCAATTCCGAATAAAAATATCAATTAATACATTAAAATAATCATACCGTCATATTATATCTTTAGAATCCGGGGGCCATGTTCGCACATCGTAAATGGAGGTCACAGGGAGGAGAACTGTTCCACAAATATCCGATCCAAGTGTGAATAAATTGTGAACATATCCGAATTTATCCGGGTGGCAAACCAAGGGGGAATGCCGACACTCCTCAATATTAATTGGGCGAAACTCGGACACTTGAGTCATAAAAAAAAGTTACTTTATCCATATCCAAACCTACACGGGTAACCAATTCCTTTCAAACACAAAATTTAAATTAATTAAAAAAAACTAATTAATAATAACTTCTCTAAAATTCAATATCATGGATCTAACTTATCCGAATTTAACTTTTCTCTAGTCTAATATACATCGTTAAATACGAGCTATACAACGAGCCTAATAATTATATGGGAAGATTTCATAACTATGATGTTTAATTTTACCAGTTTCAAATTTAAGAACTTAAGTTTAAAATTGCAAATTTCAGATATTTTTAAAATTTATTTATAAATTAATTAATTAAACATATATTTTATTAATTAAATATATTGGGTCACAATTCCATATAATTTGATCACAAATTCCATATAATTTATCACAAATCACAAATTTTATATGTCATAAATTATTTTATGGTCACAATTCCAAAATTTTATAAGTCACAATTTGTTAATTGGTCACAAATTAAAATTTGAAACGTCACAAATTATATTACGATCACAATTCAAAAAATTTATATGTTACAATTTGTTCATCAGTCACAAATCAAAAATTTTATAACTCGCATTATTTTATGATCACAAATCAGAATTTTTATAGGTCACAAATTATTTTACGGTCATAATTCAGAAATTTTATAAGTCACAATTTATTCATTGGTCATAAATAAATAAAATAATATGGCTCAAACACATCACATCAATAATTTTTCCTTACTTCCTTTTCAACCACACATTCTTCCTCAATCTATTATTTAAAAATAATATGGCTCAAACGCATTCTTAACCCCAAAACTCATTAGAAAAGGAGACACAGTTGGAAGGCAAAAAAAAAAAAAAAAAACGTAATATTATTGATGATATGACAACTCACTATCCCTCGTATTTCTCTCTCCCTCCCGTTTTCCTCTAAAAAATTGAATTTTCAAATTTCATTATTTCACATAAACGATCACATTATTGATATTTCATCATCATCGAAATGGTAAATAACATTATTAAAAAAAAAAAATTAGAACAAGTCCAGAATTCAACATGGTCCAGTCGAAACTCACTGAGTCAACTCAACAAATCGAGTTCAACCTCCAGTATTACCTGAAATTCATGCAGTCCCATTTTCGACCCAAAAACTAAACCTCGAACCAAACGGTACCTTCATCTTTGTGCTGAATGATGATGTGCTTCGTTCTGGTTCACTCTGTTGTGGCTAATTGTTTCAGCTGTCCCCCGAACAAATGTATCTCAAGTAAGTTTTTTGTCCTTTTTCATGAAAAAGCACATTTTTTTTTTGTTCTATCATCGAAATAGCTCGGTCAAGGGTTCTATATAGTCGTTTATATTAGTGTTTAATTTATTGGATAACCTATTGTCTATTTTGAAGATTTCCGTTATTGATTTTTCTTTTCTTTTCCTGGAATATTTTGATTAATATTGATTGAAAGAAACGAGATTAATGTCGAAAATTATTTTTGGGTTACGGCTGAATTGAAGTTTGTACAGCATTGTAATTCTTGTAAGTCACGTCAAACAACTTTCTTCCAAAAGTCTCACGATATAGTATTTTCGAGTCACGCGGGCTAAATCTTTGAAAAATATTCTCTCTATCAATACCAATTTTATAGATTCAATTAATTTTCTATCCACTTGATTGATTTGTTTAGTCACTATCACACTAGTACATATATCCTTAACTGGTTCCCATGAAGGACTATCTAAATTGATTCGTCCTGCCATAAGCTCCTATTGCACTTTCAGTTTTTTGGTTGAGCCAGCCTGATTGCGCAATATTGTTCTGCATGTCATAGTTGATTTTAACCTTATCGTCGCTCTGTTATGCAGGTAGTATTCTTTCAAGTTTGAAAGGTGGACGACTATCAGGAAATGGAAAGATTTGGTATGGAGAACGATTACGATGATGGTCAGTGGATTGGCGGTGAATTTTATGGTAAGCGCAAACAGAAAGCTACTCAGACCAAAGACGACATCCTCTATGGTGTATTTGCCTCTGGCGACAGCGACTCTGACTCCTATGAAGGGTCGGGTTCAAAGAAGCAGAGGAAAGATCTATCCAAGAAGCCCAACTACACCAAGCCAGTCAATTTTGTTTCCACTGGCACCGTCTTGCCCAATCAGGAGATTGATCACAATTCCTTGGAGGAGAATAAAGTGGTCGAGGAAGATGTCGTGAGACCTGCAGGTTTGGGTCTTGGATCTTCTGCTGGCCTGGGATTTGATTCTGCCTCTTCGAAGAATGCTATGGATGATGTGGGATATACTCAGGCAGACCGGGATGAAGAAGCTGATTTCCTGCCCACTGCTTTTGGAAAGAAGATCATGGAGGGTGCCCAGATGCGACAAGAAAAAGAAAGAGAGAAGTCCAGGCTAGCCAAGAGGTCTTCTCTAGCAGGAAGGAAAGAATTGGAGCCAGGAGATGTAGGTTCATTTGAAAAGCATACCAAGGGAATTGGAATGAGATTGCTTGAAAAGATGGGCTATAAAGGAGGTGGCCTTGGTAAAAATGAACAGGGAATTGTAGCTCCCATTGAGGCAAAGTTGCGCCCTAAGAATATGGGGATGGGTTTCAATGACCATAAAGAGGCTAGTCTGCCAGAAATGCTGGAACCAGAGCAAAAATCCCTGCCTCATTCCACTCAACCTACAGAGGGTGCTGCAAAAGGGAAGCTTTGGTCAAAGCAAGCGCAGTTGAAGAAGAAGGTTTATGTGACAGCTGAAGAATTACTGGCCAAGAAGCAAGAGCAGGGTCTTGATGTTGTACAGAAGGTTTTTGACATGAGAGGACCACAGGTTCGTATAGTGACAAATTTGGAGCACTTGAATGTTGAAGAAAAATCCCGGGGAAATGATATTCCCATGCCTGAGCTTCAGCATAATGTCAGATTGATTGTTGATTTAGCTGAGCTTGACATACAGAAGTTAGATAGAGATCTGAGGAATGAGAGGGAGACTGTGGTCGCTTTGCTGAAGGAAAAAGAGAAACTGCAAACGGAGGTGCATCACCAAAAGAAACAACTTGATAGCATGGAAGTGGTAGTGCGTGTATTAGACCGAATAGGCGAGGAGAGCTCATCTGGAACACTGACATTAGACTCCCTTGCTAAATCATTTGCGGACATGCAGAGGAGATTTGCTGCTGATTATACATTTTGCAACTTATCTTGCATTGCGTGTTCTTATGCACTGCCGTTGTTTATTAGAATATTTCAGGGATGGGACCCCCTTCAGAATCCGACACATGGAGTCGAGGTGGTATCTCTGTGGAAGAACTTGTTGCAAGGAAAAGATTCCAACAGTTTCTCTGATATAGCATCACCATATACTCTGCTTCTCATGGAAGTTGTATTCCCTGCTGTGAGGATATCTGGCACCAATACTTGTCAAGCAAGGGACCCGGAGCCCAGGCTTAGGCAACCTGGTTTAAAAGAGAACATTGAGTTATCTCAGGGTGCGTGAACAGAGGCAATTTGAGACTCAGAAAAAAGCAGCTGCTCAAGCTCAACAAAGAGCCTATACAAACATGGTTGGTGGAGGGTTTGGGCGGTGGACTTGATATTAGCTTGAAAGAAGTTATTGAAATTCATGCTCGGCAAAATGGTTTACTGTTCAAGCCTAAACCTGGCAGAACACAAGATGGTCATCAAATTTATGGCTTTGGTAACATAAGCATAATAGTCGACTCCATCAATCAGAAGGTATTTGCACAAAGTGAGGACAAATGGTCTCTGGTATCCCTTGAGCAGCTGCTGGAGTTGCACAATCGTTCTATGTTGAATCGACGCTGAGCCTCCAAGTTATTGAGAGTAATTCTGGCAATGAAAGGAAATGGGAGCTAACATAAATTTGTTAGGCTACAGGGTTCTTGATTATGTAGATCTTTTGCACCAATGCAAGGAACCTAGGATATTATTTTTGCCATTTAGCTGCTACTTTGGTGGTTATAGATTTCTTGTGGTTGAATACTCAAGGATGAAATTGCTACTCTGAAATTGAAAAATCCAGTTTGACCTAAATATTTTTTTTTTTTCTAGATTTATAAATCTCATCAATTGGATAGTCAGCGATGTGCATTTACTTTTAGCTCTAGTAAGGTGCAATGAGGTATCTTTAGTACTAATATTAATGCTGCACATTTATTCGCTAGTTAATACTGCAATGTGTAATTTGATGATATTTTTCTATATTATGAATGTTACTAGTGTGATGTGGTTGTGTTGATGATATAGTTTGTTCCCTGTATAGCACACTGTAGAGAGAGTGAACTATATGTTTGGTACTTTGAGTTACATTGTCTTACCAATCTTCTACAGACGAGGCTTGATGTCAAGTCACCACAACTAGTCACGAGTGACTGTCCAAGATCTAATTTGCACAGTTTCTATCTTCATTTTGCATTCCATACACTAGTTTCTACTAATAACTCCATTTTGTCCATTTGAAAGACACAGCAGTTATCATGTTTTTGCTTCTATGTATTGTAGAATTTGCTTAAATCTTCCTCTCTCTCTCACTCACTATGATACAATATAAAGAAGAAAGAAATCTATGTGTTGGCTTTATATTACAATTTTATTGCGCCACTCACTTGATAAGTTTGATGGCAAATTTATAGAGATAAATCTGTCAAGGTTGTATGCTGTTCAATAGAGTAAATATGTTTCAAGTGTTGTTGCAATGAAATATTGGTGTTTGGTTGCAGGGTTCGTGAATCAAAATCAAATTTTGGGGCAGTAATCCTTTGGAGCAACTTGGATTATGCATGAAAGTTGATGGGGAGGAAACTAGTGTACTGAATGGCCCACATGAGGATAAGGTAAAGAAAGGGGAGATGTTCAAGAAGAGAGTAATGTCTGTTTCATAAGTAAGATGCCCAAGAATAGAATATTATACGAATATGCATGAAATACTAACTTTGGTTTCCGTAGAATATTCTTAGTTGCACTATGGAATTCTAAGGAGCTGTGGCAGAAGAGTGTGTCCCTGCAAAGCCTGCGTCTTTTAATCGAAGTAACCCAGACTTGGGTATGTGGTTACTCATTCTATGCGTCATCTTACACTTGAGGTCATTGATTCTTGGTGGAAGTAACCATCTGAAACGAAGGTTTGGGTAAAGCCATGGATTAACTTTAAGGAACTACGGGATTTCAAGAATTTAGACAATGTTACTTCCTTTACCTCCTCAAATATGTGTGTCAAAAAGGGTATTTAGCCAACCGTTTGTTGTCTTTAACTTTATCTCTGTAGAATCTATTGCCTCCTCAAATTATAATTCTTGGGATACTGATGTCAGTAAATGAACTGTACATGCTCTGATCTCCGTGAGAAGCTTAAGTACATTCTGATTAATATAGCTTTTCACTTCGTACCAGAATACTTGTGCGTCCCATAATGAGGCATACTGGCTAGTTCTATTGGTAATGGGTAATGTTTAGCTTGCTTTTTCTCGAGTCTTGACCTTAGTTTGGCTGTCTGCCTGCGTTGAGACAGGTGATTGGACTCATGGTTGATGGCAAACTTTGTGGAACAATACTTGTAACTAGAAGTGTGGGTGTAGTAGGACAAATGATTTGTTTGTTCGTATGACATCCTTTTTGCCTTTCAAGATGTTGGACATTGTGATTTCAGTAATGCATCCTGTTTTTCGGCATAAATTTCTGACAGAGGTTGTAATCAGGCTCGTGGTAGATAACAAACTGTGGAAAAATTCTTGTAGAAGCTCGGTACAGTAGAAAAAATGATTTACTTGTTTGTGTTGCGTCCTCCAAGCCCTCTAATATGATGGACATTGTGTTTTGAGTTTGGTGTGCATCATTTATTTTTTGGTGTAAATTTCAGAATGGCAAGGACTCTTATACTTAGATTCTGTTTGTGTTTTTATTGCTTGATGTAGAAATCTGAGCAGGGTTCAGGATGGCTTATGATCCTGTTGTTCAAGATGCTGCACATCAAGCAGTTAAGATGATCCAGGAGAGATCTAACTCGTTATTTCCTTACAAACTTATAAGGAGATAGTTCATGCAAAGTCTGAGGTATGTATTTTCATACTTGGTATTTATTCTATAACTGTTGATATAACGTGTACAAGGTTTGGGACTCCATTTTCAGGACATAAAAGTGAATAACATTCTTTCTAATATGTAGAATTGTTTTTGTGAAGTACTAAATATATTGTTTTAGGAACTTTGAGATTTTTCTTTTCGTCTAGTTGTTTCAACACTTACAACTTCTCAACTTGACAAATTACCGTTGTGATTAGTGTGTTATATTTATATGGAAAGATTGTCCAAGTTTGTTGTTAAATTAGATATAGTTCATATAAAAGACGATTTCGATTTCTTGTTTGAATTAACAGTAATTGCCAAAAAAGAGAGATTTATGGGTTTCTTGGTGGTGGTATTTGGCCTTTTCTCCCAATTTATCAGATGATATTATGAATCTAAGGAATAATAATATCTTTACTTGGCATTTATGATTATTGACCACGTCCACCAATGGTCAGACGTGTATGTACCTGGCCTCCGGCTGGGGTAGGTCTGTTATAGAGAGAGAGAGAGATGATTGGATGTCCATGGATGGTCATAAAATGGTGTTAAGAGACTTGAGCTCCGTCTTCAGCTTCATGTTGGTAATTAACAGTAATTACCAAAAAAGAGAGATTTATGGGTTTCTTGGTAGTGGTATTTCATATTTTATTCCCTATTTATTAGATGATATTATGAATCTAAGAAATAATAATATCTTTACTTGGCATTTATGATTATTGACCATGTCCACCAATGGTCGGACGTGTATGTACCTGGCCGCCAGCTGGGGTAGGTCTGTTGTAGAGAGATAGATGATTGGATGTCTATGGATGGTCATCAAATGGTGTTAGAGACTTGAGCTCCATCTTCAGCTTCATGTTGGTGTATTTTCTCTTCCAAAATCCAAATAAAATAACTGGCATCTGTCCATTCATGGAATAATGTTTCGATCTAGAGCCTCTGTGTCTATGCATGGACTAATACTATCCTGGTGAATTATCTACATTCTTTTTCTATGAATGTTTCCTGATGTTTTGATCATATTATATTTTCCTTCTAAAAATTGATATCTGCTCTTGAAGTTTGTTAGGGACTTCGGCATAGTTTTCGACTTTTATTTCTTACACCACGTGTTGACACAAAACTTGGATAAGTTAATTCCAGCAGATGTGTCAAATATTGTTCATGTGCTGCTCTGCTCTGGTTTAATAGGTTATTATACTTCTGAAGGTCAACAGAGAAGGGAAAGAAGAGAATTGAAGGTTGATGTGCTCAAGAATAACGAAGGTGGTTTCCACTTGAACAAGTTGGAGTCGGATAACTCACCTAACTGTGATTGAATAAGTTGGAGTTGGACTTTCTTGGTCGTTTTTCTGTTGCTACTAATGTTTCACTCTGTTAAACAATGTTGGCAAGCTTTTTAGACATGCACTTGTGCGTGACTATGTACCTTTTAGAACTTTTGAGCACGTTACTTTGTGTCGAACCATATAATGGCTCGTGTTTCCATACTCGAGTGTGGCATTGTTATTCTGAACTTGAAAATTTCAGAGTTGAGCCAAAGAACGTTTGTATTTGAAGTATACGTTATTCAAGATTTACAAATCTCAGGGATTGGCTACTCACTGATGTTGACTTTATCACTAGTAAGGTGCAACTTTGGTTATTCTGTTTACTACTAATTAATGCTGCATATGTATTCTATTATGCTTTGGTTTAACAAAAAAAAAAAAAAGTCATGCATCGAAAAATAATTTTTTTTTGAGCCAACTGCCCTGTACGGCCTGGCCCAACACGACCATGCCAAGCCTCGCTTTTTCTATATATTGGTCAACCCACTAAAATACACGAGCCATGGGTTGAGCTGAGCCTGTCTGTTTTAAGCCACTGCTCAAAATTGCAATGAACTATAGAAAAACAACTACAAACCAGGTAGAAAATGTAGTCATGAAATGCACATATCACATAAAACAATGCTTCTGCTACATGTTTCAATTTCTCAAGTGCATTTACATTTATATTTTTCAAGATATTTTAGTGAAGCTGTTCAATTATACTGAAAACTGTAATTGTAGAGCATAAAAAATCTGAATATGATCTCAAACAATTTTTGATGTCACTGAATTTCTGAATAAATATCGTTGTCTGACAGTGATATCAGCATTTGGTTTAGTAAATTACTGAAAAATCTCACCAAAAAGGTATCCCTGAATAGTGTTACACATATACAGAGTAATCTCGATGTATTTGATAAACTTGTGGGATCTTGAAGTACCTATTTAATTACTCATCAGAAAAAATACACAGTGAGATTGCTACTTCCCTTTCTTTAAATTTAGAAGTATTATATACACAATGAAATTGGTATACTGTTTAGTCTCAGTCCTCAAAATCAAAATTTAAGCAGCATGGCATCTAATCTTCTCTTCCTTGCAGCGTGTTTTAATTTCTCAAGAGCAACCAATCCCACCTGCCGAACTCTCTCCCTCGACAAACCTATCCTGAATTTCATGAAAAATACAAAAATAAAATTAACTACATAATTATTATATTATACAAACTTCATTATCAAGTATTGACTGATCAAATGTCATTCGAAAATAGTAGGCCCTCACCTTCTGCTGATATCTTCCCATGTGAGACATTCGTTGTCTAGACCATAGTAAAGACGGATAATCTCTTGCTCCCGCTCCCTTAGAGTTGAACTAAGGAGCTTATCTACTTCATCCTGCAAAACGATATACAAGTATAAGCTCAGGCGATTTACTTTGAAAACGTAACAAGTAACATCACCTGGAATCAAATACTTGGAAAGGCTATAGATAATCACTAAAATGAAGTAAGATATATAATATCCCATATGTAGTTCTTCACTAAAAGTCTCCCCAGGTCGCATATTCTATTATCCAAATTCAGTTTTGGTAAAGTACCTTAAGAGCCCACTCATCAACTCCGTGCCATGGGTGATTCTCAGTGTGAGTATCAGCAATGTACTGCCAAATAAGAAAAGGAACATGTTAGATTATACCAAAATAAAAAATAATGATAAGGTATACTTGATTCATCGGTATCACTATGTTCCATTATGTCAAACTTGACTGAAACACATTCTTTTCCTTACACTGTGAAGTGTTTCTCCCGGAAGACCATTTAACGAGGGGAATGCTTCCCTGTCGAGTGAGAATACCTTGCTGATAGCCTGGAAATAAAATGTTCAATTATCATTCGGATGAAAAGCATTATCAGACTAATAGATATCCTGAAAGATATTCAGTACCTCAGTGGCATTCCTGACTTTTTTCCGTGACATGTTTAGACATTCAGCAATTCTCTGGAGCATCAAATATAACATGATAAGTCAAATATAAATTCATAATCAATCACCGGATTAAACAGTTTTATTTTTCAGTTTGAAGGTCTGAGAACATTTTCAAGGAAAAGCGACGAATCGATCTTAAATATAAGAGATTAAATAGACTTACATCAACTGATGGAGTTATTCCTTTCTCTTCCAGTTTGGCCTTTGCATTTCGAATCAAACTTAGTCTTTCGTGTAGATGGGTAGGCAATCTTAAGGTTCTTGAGTTCCTCACTAAAGCTCTTGAAACACCCTGGGAATTAGTGATGGAAATGGTACTGTCAGGCCCTCGCAAGTTTACATACTTAATTTTTTCCCGTGTAAGAAGCCAAATAAACCAAGAATATTTACATCACCATTGGGAAACGAATATTATTACTGTCAATGAATGTGGCTATGAGATTAACAGGCTGAACTCTCATTCTTAAACTTAAACTACACAGCCCTTGTTTGAGCCCCATTTTTTTGGGTTAATAGATTTTGGAATATGATTTTTTGGAGAATGTGTGATTGAAAAGTACGTAAAAGTTTTGGTTTTACTTGTAAAATTATTTTATTGGGAGAAAGTATGGTTGAAAATGATTTTTGGGAAAATGGGGCTCAAACAAGGGCTTAGTATTATCAGTAATTTCAATATAACCTCGAATTCTTCCAAAACACAAGTGAAATTAGATATTTAGACATCTCCAAAACTTTATAGTAATCTACTTGTTGATAAATATAAAACAAAGAAGATTTTGACTAGTGTAAGTTAGCTAAACCAGAAGCCATCAAATGAGTTAGAGCAAAGCCATAAATTAAGAAAGAGAAAGGACAACCCAGAATGGTTGGACATATCTTACATAACCATAAAACATTTCTCTTTTACGAAAGCAATGCTATCCTAGTAAAACACGCTAGACAAGGGAGAAATAAACGATATTTAAAAGGGTCTAGTCAAATGGAGTGGTGAAGAATGATTTGTGTACTTGACAAAAATATATTGGAATTAAAGCTGCACTTGTTGTTATTGCAAGAAACTAGTAGAGTTTTCCTAACTACAGAGTATTTTTATCTCCTTCATCTAGTAAGCTAGTAGGATGTCATTTTTTTTCATAATTCAGAAAACCTATCTGTTATTTCTGTTTGTTGATGGAAAATGGAAAGAATTCCCTCAAGATATAAATTATGCAAAGATCTAAGACAAACACTGCAGCATACTCATTTATGGCCCTCACCTGTCGAATCCACCAATAAACATAAGTTGAGATCTTATATCCCTTTGAAGAATCAAATTTCTCAATACCTCGGAGTAATCCAATCAAACCGCCCTGCAAAAAAAAAAAAAAAAAAACAAAGAAACCCTATATTTCTGCTGCTTACAAAAGAAAATTCACGAGACTTTTATAGGTAAGAAAATGGCGGAGAACATAATTCACCTGAATAAGGTCCGCCATTTCAGCACCCATGTTATCATATCTTTGAGCAATAGACATGACAAGACGAATGTTGCTCATTGTCAGCTTCTCTCTTGCCAATGAGCACTCCATGAATTCGGACTGTAATTCAGCCCGACTAATCCTCAGGGAAGTTGCTAGTTGCTCATCCGAGGGATCACATCCCAATCTCTCTTTCAGTCTGCAAGTTCAATGTCAGTAAAACCAAGTGAAACACATTTGCAGAAAATAGAAATAACAAATAACTCAACCATTAATAGGAAAGTGCAACTGAAACTAGTTGGTTTGGACGCTAAATGGTAAACTAATCTAACAATTCAGATGAGGGAATTCGTCTTCCTAAGGAACTAATTCAACACTCAAGTACCTTTTAATTGAGGGATTCTTCAATTACCTTGATTTGTGCTCTTCCAATAACAGACCAGCTTTAATTTTTTTGGATAGTTGAACTACTTCCACATGGGTGAGTAATTCTTCACTTACAACACCCTTTACATAGCCTTTCGTACGATTCTGATGAAGCTCCGGGCTGATAACCGACCTTAACTGCTTGCTTTTACCAATTTGTGAAGCAGTCGAACTTTTCCTGAAGATAAGTTTTCTTCTAGAATCAATTCTCCTCCGTCTAGCAGATGTCCCGGAACCAGTAACCTGCACTTTCTTCCGGCCTTTCTCCCTCGGCATGTCAGTTATTACAGGCGAAAGATTCCATTGCTTTTCAAGCATAGACTTCTGCAGTAAAAGGAGAGCATCCACCAAGTAATCAGGGTCAGAGGTTTCTTCTCCCTGAGGCAGTGGCTCCTCCACAGTATAAGGATTAGAGGCAGTGTCTACATGCTCTTTAACTGCCCTGATAGATTGTGGATGTCGATTCGAAAGAAAAGTTGGGCCATCATTTGATGACTTCTTAGCAGTAATCACATTCTTTGTTGAAGGAACAACCTGATGCTGATAACTGGTGCCGGCAAGCTTTTCAACGAAATCAGAGTAGTAGAAGTTAGAACTGAGGAGCCTTTTACCAGTGCTAAGTCCAATTACTGCAGTAGTGGCCATCATCAGGCTTCCCTTCCCTGATCAAATCACAATGTTTATATCATATAAATTGGATTCAATTGTGTCGGTTTCTCCTTTCTTGATAACTCAGCGCTACGATTCTGTTTCACATTCATAAATACGAATCAAATGTCACAAATGAATTGGATTCAAAAGCTCGAAACCAAGAAAAAATGGGCGATACTTACAATGAAATCAAGAAAAATTCAGTCTTGAAACAATCGACGATCAACTATAACAAAACCAGGTCATCATATTTTATATATAGTATAATATTACATACATTCTAACAACTGAAAAGGGATTCGGAAGAAGAAGAATGGGACATGCTGCTTACCTATATTGTGCAAAGAAGCAGGTTGGGTTTGTTGGGTTTATGTCACAGCTGAAATCATCCAATTTTTCTTCGTACTTTTTTGATCTTTTTTCAATTTAATTTGTTTTATTGTGCTATATAATTTGAGTAGAGTAGAACAAAATTAAAAAAACAAGTGGAGGATATTATAGTTGAGCAGTGAAGATATGGGAGGGACAGAGAAACAATAGTGATTGGTTAATTTTAGATATTGTGGTACTTCTTGTGGTGCACACACTTCCAAGTTTCCCGATAGAATTTATATCTCATGTCATGTTTCTACATAGTTCCACTCGACAAAATTTTCTCGATTATCTTGTGACGAGGTTTCTATTTAATACTGGTTAACAAATAAAAAGACGTAAATAAGTGAAACTACTTTGGAAAATGACACATTTTCTTGCTTTATGTCGTTAGATTTTCGAAATGTTTGTTTTGTTAGCCCGGTATGTTCGGAGTAATTGTACTCAAATTTTGATCTATACATATTTATTTATCCGATCAAAAAAAAAAAACAGGAACTGATGAGTCGAAATGTCAAAAAATTAGTAAAAGAACGGCATACCTGAACTAAATTAAATTGGTTACTTACAAATTGCACATGTTGACATTTTGATGAATTTAATGTAAATTATTATGTAGAGTACATTGGGAATTTATATTGCTCTTGGATATAGAATGTGGACCTCTTAATGTAATACTTGGATCCGAATATTCTTTTTTTTTTATCATAATGCTATAAAATTACTCGACTAATATCATTTTGGAGAATGTATAATTAAAAAATAATAAAAGATTTTAAATTTACATGCAGTATTAAAAGCTTATTTGAGAGAGATTAAAATTGAAACATTAGTCGTTATTGTTGACTTTTATTAGACGAGTGAAACCCAATAACGACTATATTTTCAATTTTAATTAGATTTTAATTACTACCAAACAAGCTCTATTTGTGTAAAAGAATACTTGATTAAATATGAGTTTAAAAAAAAAGTATTTTTTGAAAAATGGACTCTAAGATGACTAATGAAAAAAAGCCATTTATTGGTATATGTAGTCATATCAAGAGAATAGTATCTATTCAATTTCAAATAATTTGATTCAAGACTTTTTAGTAGATTTTGGTTCAATTTTCATCAATAAGCAATAAGCTCGATCTTGATAGCCCTAACTAATGTCACTAAATACAAAAGAAAAATGAAAACTAAAAAGTTGCCAACAATTTCCAAGAAAAAAGAAAGAGAGACAATCTATTAAGTTAGAAGTAATGTCTCCAAGAATATTGATATGCTAACATCAAAAATGAGGTTTTGAGAGCATGCAATGTAGTAGGATAAATATTATATTATTGTCTTTTTTAGGCAAAATAAATGAACATGGTTCCCGAGCCCATACGAGATGTGAAACGAATCGGTATATATAGGTCATCAATTCTCACTCACACGCACACACACACTACTAAGCCCTTGCATCTTGAAAGAAGCTACTCTTCTACATTAAGTAGTTCTTCCGTACTCTTTTCTTCCATGAGAATGGGAAGCTGATGGAATATTGGAGACCGGGTAATTGCCTCTACGCCCTGCAATACAACACAATGACACCCAATGTGAAATCCAACAAGCATATATATGTGCGTGTGTGCGCGTGTTTATATGTGGAGAGACAGATAGGTTCGCCTAAATACCCCATTGCAAGCCACTGCCACTGCCACGAGGAGAATGAGGAGCCCCAGAATTATAGCTTGATTGAGGTGGCTGGACGTTAAAATTATTCCATTCACTGCCACGGAAACCAGTGGATCTCCCTTGGTTATGTCGCTGATTAGATAGCTGGCCCAAACGGCTAGGAGAATTTTGTGGAGTAAAATGGGACTGCTTCGTCGTGTGGTGGGCATAGCCACCATGCATATCGTGGTTTCCAGAAGAGCTACCTACGTTGCCAAGTGAAGATGCCTGAACACTGGGCCCACTTGGCCTGAATTATGCAACAAACAATACGACAAATTAATATAGATCTCTATTATTAAGAGACAAAAGGGAAAAAAAGTGAAAGGCTCTTCTACTAAATAATCTATTGACAACCCAATTTGTAAAACATAACATATGCATGTAACAACAGAGAGCTAGACGTTACTCACAATAAATTGGGGCTCCAGATTGTGATATTTAGGATATGCATATGAATGAAAAAATCAGCTACTTCAGTTTGGGTTATGTAAGGAGTATGAGGTTTTTAAGTGCCAAGACATGACTTGCCTTTTACATTATGATTGCAAGTCCACCCACATAACAGACAGATGACAGTAAGCTAACTGTAGAGTGGAAAGGATTAACTAAATGTATATGTAGGGATAGACATGCAAAGACTGCGTGTAATACAGAAACTTGAAATCTATAAAACTCACCTTTGCATTGAAAAACTTGGATCTGTGAAGCGGTTGAATCTTGAGACTCCGATTTGTGGTTCTGTAGAAACTAGAGGCTGACCAAGATGCATCTCCTTGAATTCTGTCGTCATGCCGTTCACATCCGAGCTATCCTCTTGCAAAAGTAGTTCTTCACTGAACAAAAACCAATCAACATAAAACAAGTTAGACATACGACAATGTCCAGCGGTTAGTCATTATCAAGCCTTTGCAAAGCAAGCAGCATGCAACATGCCAAATGGGCCAAATTTTCTGGAAGGAACCAAATCTATTATATACCAAAGAACATTCTATGTTGAAAAATACTAGAAATAAGTAGATAAAGTAAATATAAAGAGGATGCAAACATGGTGATAATATTATTATTAAGTGTTAAATAGGAAGGTCCACCCATAGAGAACCATTTTAGAACAGAACCAAAAGGCTAGTAGACAGTTCAAATTGCTAGATAGTACTGCAATGAGTGGGTAGGGGTCAAATGTTCCCAACTCTACCGTGAAGGAGCCTAATTCGGATTGACTTGGTTTTAGTTTTTATAGAATGAGAGATTCAAAATTTGTTTATC
Source organism: Fraxinus anomala (assembly GCA_903798345.1). NCBI lineage: Eukaryota > Viridiplantae > Streptophyta > Magnoliopsida > Lamiales > Oleaceae > Fraxinus > Fraxinus anomala. The sequence goes on from CAIGRN010033393.1 coordinate 16,121, forward strand.
ATCGTGACATCAGCAAGGGTCAATGAGTAGCTTCCTAAACAGAGGACAGCAAGGAGAGAAAATGCTGGTGGCAGTGAAATCCCTCGAGTATATATAAGGGTAGAATATGTTGATTGGTGCTCATGGTTGTTGGATTATGTTATGAACCATCTCACCTAAAAACTTAAAACTACTAAAGAGGAGACAAATTTATTTTAAGTCTGACTTCAACACATCCCCTCACATCTAACACGTGCACACTTTTCGTAAATAGGCGGTGCAAAGGCTTAGCTTGATCCCAAGACCTTTGACTGCTCGAATCCATGTTAAACCATCTCGTCTAAATCTAAGAGTTTAACCTGTTAGAGAAGACCAATTTAATTATTTAAATTTTGCCTTCAACGTATTAATTGTTCCAGCTATTGTGGCCCTAGATGATTGTGTTAGTAGGAGAGGAGGCTAGGGTGATTCAGAACTTTTTAAGTTTAATGCACATAAGGCAAGTATTCTTCGAGTTTAGAATAAAGGCATTATGGTTTCCATTGCAAGTTACGACACTTGGATCTCACATCAAAATTATAAGCTTTAGGTGTGGAGTTTATATAGACTTGGACTCTCCAACTTGAATAGCTAACTTTTGAAATATGACTCTCCCAAAATTTATAACAATAGTATCAAAATAGGTCACGTTGTCTCCCGGTTGCAATCGCACGACGGTGGGTGTGACGTTCACATATCAATGTTCGTCCGTGACTTGTAGTGACTAGTGCAAAGCCTGCCATCGTGGCCATGGGACTTGGGTTTATATAGACTTGGATTCTTCAAATACAATAGCTAACTTCTATGTATGGCTAGTTTATAACAATTGTCATAGTTCCCATTGCAAAGTATAGGACTTAGATCCTATATTGAAAGTATGGACTTTGGGAGTGAAGTTTATATAGATTTGGTTCTCCAACTTCAAGAGCCAGCTTTTGAGATATAGCTCTCTCAAGATCTATAACAAAAGGTCATTTAGGAAGAATAGCTTATTCTCCATAGAATAGAGAACTCTAGCTTCACCCTATCTACTTTTGGTATCTAGTACATGAATGTTGACCTTAGCATTACAACAAGTTTTAATATGAAATGCAATGGCCTGGTCATTTCCTTGAACGCTGCAAGGTGGAAATTTTATGGATGGATGGAATGAAAGAGAACAAAATCAGAACTGTGCAATATAGAGGGATAAATTTGATGCCTCCGACAATAGTGACAACAAAATAGAAATAAATTCCCTAATGAAAGTCACACCTCCTCTCTCTAACCAGTAAAATAGCACCCACCAGAATGGGTTTAGAAAATCAATGCAAACCGTTAAGAATTGGGGTTCCATCTTAAAAAGGTCAACCTTATTAAGAGGAATAACCCAACCCTTTGTACGTTAGTTTATGTTTACATCTTTATTCGATGTGGGTTTCTATCCCTTAACATGCCCTCACAAAATGGTGACTCGTTTGAGCAGACCAATCTTGAAATCCGTATGCTCACTTTTGGAGTCTTAACTGGATCGAATTGCTCGTTGGAGCTTAATGTGCTCTGATACCATGTTAAGAATTGGGTTCCATCTTAAAAGGTCAATCTTATTAAGAGGAGTAGCTCAATCCTTTATAAGTTGGTATATGTTTACATCTTTAGTCGACTCCACCACCAGTGCTGCCTCCGCATTTTTTACCCTTAAGGCCATAGCACTGCACCTTCATAATCAAGTTCAGATCTATAATCTTTCATTCCTTGAAATTAACATCTCACTTAATCTTAATAAGATGGCAAAACACTGATGTTTCAAGAACTTGGGAACAGCATTAACCTACAGCGTCTATATTTTAGTATAAAAATGTGAGGTTGGTATTTTATCAGATATTAGGAATTATGCCCAACAATGTTTATACGTATTAAGTCAATATAAACCACTATAATATAGAAATATACCATGAAATTATAGACCTAAACAAAATAACCACCAGTGTCTACTTAATAGATGTATAGATGTCTAACAGAAGTTCTGAAAGAAATCTAGTTAGATTAAAAAAGTATGCCCAACAATTGTTTATACGTATTAAGTCAATATAAACCAGTATAATGTAGCAATATATCTTGAAATTATAGACCCACCAGTGTCTAATTAATAGATGTATATATGTCTAACAGAAGTTCTAAAAGAAATCTAGTTAGATAAAGGTACTTACAAACTTATATAACAACTGCAAACCTAGACTTATACCTGTAATTGGGATCCCAATCTCCTGGATCAGGTAATGAGGTACTAGCTTCAGACCTGTCAATTCCACACCCTTTGGCAGGTGGCATATGGGCACCAAGTGTTGAGGAATTCACAATACTGTGAGAAGAGTAACCAGGGGTTATACTACTGCCTCCTTGTTGTAGCCTCCAGGTTGCGCTATTTGAATTAGGCTGTAAATGTGATGGAACACTGAAGGCATGAGAGTTTCCCTCAGTATGGCTAGAGACAACAGTATCTGAAATTCGCCCTTGGCAGCTAGAAGATGATATATTATCTTGAGATTGTACACTCCCAGGATATCCCCAGCTCTTTCTTCTGTTATAATGACTACCTGCTGCAACTTTTCTCAAAGGTGATCCATGACAATTGCCTCTTACAGGGGAAGTAGGACCATAATGTCCAGGTGAACCAGCAGAAATCTGACAATATGAGCTAGGAGGAGTAAATTGTGAAGGACTAGAGCCAAGGGACATGGGTACAAAATTTCCAGGGCTGAAACCAACCCCATTCCCATGCGGTAAATGCATGATCCGCCTCGCATCAGGACTACTTCCAAGAATTGACGCACCATTTTGTGCATAGATATTCATTCCTGATGGACCCACTGGAGAATAAAATGCAGGCAAATCACTATTATCACCATAGCTCCCATAACTGCTTCCTAGCCCCATGCCATCATTGTAGCTACCATGGCTTCCCAGACTACCATAACTACCTGCATGCACATATGACATGACTTGATAATGCGGGCTATTTGGCGTCATAACTTGGTTCCTGCCTGAAATCTACATAATGAGGTACAGCAAGATGATTACTCAAGTGTTAACAACGTCCATGTAAATGAAACAGAAGAATATCAAGAAAGTAGCTTGCTCACATTAGGGGAGAGACCAGCAGCAAACCAATGCCCACCAGCTGGATGATGGTCCACCTTGACATTTTGAGAGACAGGCTAAAAAAGAGAGTACAAATAAGGAAACATTCAATGGAAGCAATACAAAGGAAGGTCAAAAGCACCTATTTCTGAAACTATTCATGAACACGTCTTTTAGTTCATTAACATGCCATTGTGTATATCAAATGGAACCAACAGAAGTCGAATTTTTCACCTTTTTGTAGGTATAATCTTATAAGATAAGTAAAGGTAAATTTACAATTTCAGAAGCTCTTGTTTCTCACAACCACGAGTTTCAAGATAAATTAGGAACTAAAAAGGAAGGAAAGAATAGCAGTGTCATAGAGTAACTAAATGAGAAGTCAATCAAACAAAATATTACTCACCACACGAGGAGTCTCTGGAGCAGGTTTATAAGGCCTTGTAAAAGGTTCTCCAGTCACGAAAGGATGTTTTGAAGCCTGCAGAGCAAAAACTAGAACAATCATACTTATGCAACAATGAAGATCATTAGTCACTTTAAATGTAAAATTTGTTCCACTTCAAAATTGAGGAAGCCTCTACCGAACTGCCTTTTTTAAGTAAAAATAGTTTCTAAGGAGAAACCTGTTAAAAGACTGGAAACCTTTACCAAAGTTAGGTTTTCAAACAAATATATAAAAATATCAGAAGTTAAACAAACATCACATTTCACGTTTTGGAGGTTATGAATTGCATGCGCCTGGCCAAGTAGCCAGAAAAATATGAAAAATGATATAAGCAACTGTACAACCCTTCTAAAACTTTTTGACAGTTTTGCCATGGAAAGTTTTTTAACATGATGGACATGGCAACTGGGCTCTTGTCTACATTTGAACCAGCCTAACAATATGGTCCTGGAAGGGAATTAAAGCAAACATGTCTATTCTTAAAGGTAAAATTTACTTCCCTCTTGGAAATTTATTTTTCAGGAGTAGAGAAGAAAGCTTTGAGGATTAGATACTTTGTGGTTTTATAGTATCTTCTGCTGTCTCTTAGCAGCTCTGAACTATATATCTTCTTATATAGATACACCCCCCGGATGCCTCACAAATATTATACATTACATTACTTATCAAACATAACAAGCCCATTAGTTACAAGTAGCCGGTTCACTATTCTCGTGAAGAATATAAAGTCACCCTGACCACTGCACAAACTTAAACCAACAAATATGCAAGAAAATTATTAATAGTGCAATGATATTAAAAAAGTAAGCACGCCATGTATGCTCTTCTATCTTTTGAATTACAAAGTGAAAGAAGTAAAAGACCCTTTTTATAAGGTTACATATAACCAATATATGAAAGTTGAATCTACCTACCATAATCTTCCACATGGATTCAGCTACCATAATTTGACATACAAAGACAAACCCTCCTTGTGTAGGATTTGATAACAAGAAAAGTCAAATCCTCCAATAGCGTTCTATACGTTGGGGCAGTGGGCAATGAGGTTTTCTTAATCGTTTTTATTTTCTCAGTCACACGCACTCGCACAATTACATGTGTATGTGACGCCTTATTTTGTCGGTCCATTCTATCTTGGATATTAATTGTATATCTTTGCATCACAAAACCTTCTTTATGGTATAGGATATATTAAAATGAGCTCTAGTGCTGTGTGTTCAATCTTTAAAATTTTCTATCATTTCCAAGAAAGATTTCTCATAATTAGAAAAGGGGCACTCGATACTAAAAAACTTCAGTACAAGATGATTTATGGACCAATCAATATATTGAGTAATAATAATCCACCATCACATCATAATCCAAAATTAGTTTTATTACTTCGACAGGTGGAAAATGTTCAATAACCTGCAATGGTGACCACCGTTTTGCTGGATCAAACTCAACAAGCCCCCTTAAGAAATCAATCAGAGCTAATCGTATTTGACTTTCTGAAAAATTTATCATAAACTTCATTGTCAGTAATCCTTTTTTCGAAAAATGAACTAACATTTTCAACACAATAGCGTTATGGTCTTGAGCATCTTCTTTTTTCAAGAAATATGAAATCTGACCTTTAACAATATCTTCCTCTGCCAAATTCTTCCTATAAGGGTACTTTGTGACAATAGCTTCAAGGTTCATGTTATTAAAGTACTCCTTCCCAATTGATGGTTTTTTTGACTCCCTCTGAAATAGACATCAAGACAAGATAAAAAGAGAGAAGTAAACAACGATATAGACCCTAATGCAGCAGTCAAGAAATAACAACTTTGAGTATCAGAATTAAGGATAAAGTTGGTGACAACAACTTTAGGAAAACATGAGGAAATGGACCTGTGCAGAGAGAAGACCAATCAAATGAATTACCTGCACAGGGAAGTTGCTGGGTGCATGGGGCATCAGTATTCAAACTTGTGGCTCGATATGATTTAATATTTGTTCAATTGGAGTATATATAGAAGGAGAAGAAAAGAAAAACTAGAAAATATCCAGGATGCCTTATTTTTCATATTTTGGATCTTGAGGGAATACACAATTGTGCTCTTCACGGGAACAAGCCTTTCTGTAAATGAAGATCATCCTGACAGTTGTTCAAGGTATAGAAATTTCTCTTTTGCACATAAGTGGTATAACTTTGTACCATATTTGTAAGGAAATGATTAAATCTCAAAAGATAGAAACTTGATTATATACAAAAAACCTGAATAAACAAAGTATTGATACACGTCATTTGAGATGCATAGTATCTGTTGCACGGATACTTCAACTAGGATAGTATGTCCGTATCCGACACATTGGATATTGACACTCCTTGGACACTCTACCATGATTATTTTTCTTTTTTATTAGAAATATTATATATTTTTAACTCAAATTAATTAGTAAATAACAAATAAGTATTCATATTTAAAAAATATCAACAAGAAAAATTAATAATAAGTATAAAACTAAATTTATGCTATATAAATGATTTTTTAAAAAAAAACGTAATTAACGTGTCGGCGACGTGTCATATCAGTACATTTTAAAAAATCGCATGTCAACATATCCAACAAGTGTCGTATCGGACATGTGCGTCCGTGTGTCATAGCATAAAGTTACTGAAACGTGAATATGGTGAGAAAACATCAAAATCTCTCGATCTACCATAATTGTCATGTACTCAATTACACAAAAGCACTTCAATTCAAAGTTTAAGGGAAGTACTCACAGCTTCATATTCTTCTTCTGCCAAAACTTGGTACATTCTACTACTACTTGTAGGAATTTGGCCACTCTCTTCATGCTTGATGCTCCCTATGAATTTAAAGAACTTGCTAGTGTTTTTGGCCTTCCGCAGTATACTGTCAGGAGGTTGGCCCCTACAAATTTCAAGTATGACCAAGCCATTAAAGAGGACTATATAACAACAATATAAAGAAGTATGCGGAACAATGCACAGCGTATTTAATATGCTTATCATAATACACAAATATTTTGTATAGAGGCATTAAAACTAATCTCCAATCTGTAATCCATATAATGTTCTACAATCATGTGAAGCTTAAAATTCCATGAATATCCAATCTGAAGTTGAGCATAATTATTAATAGTATGTTTACATGGCACTAAGGGAGGAATGTCTGAGATGCCATGGAAATGAAGGTCGGGCTAATTTACCTCCAGAATACAATACTAACATTAAAATATTTTGATTCCTTTTTTATCTCAGGACAAGAAGTTGCATGGACTTCAAAACATNCAATCTGAAGTTGAGCATAATTATTAATAGTATGTTTACATGGCACTAAGGGAGGAATGTCTGAGATGCCATGGAAATGAAGGTCGGGCTAATTTACCTCCAGAATACAATACTAACATTAAAATATTTTGATTCCTTTTTTATCTCAGGACAAGAAGTTGCATGGACTTCAAAACATGCAGCCAAGTCCAAGCCATCCACATTCAATCCCAAATGGAAA
>CAIGRN010033396.1:0-17595 GCA_903798345.1 Fraxinus anomala
TATGTATAATTTGAATTATTGAATTTTTTTACAATTATTAAAAATTTAAAATAAAAAATATTTTTTTATGTCTAAGCTTCGTCTAGGCTCGTAAAGCTTGAAGCTTGCCCTCCACGCCTAACAACGCTTTTTAGAACACTGACGTGGCCTTATTGAATGGCTGCATAATGATAGATTGTACCTTGGAAGTGAATATGTATGACGTTTAAGAAAAACTACACAATAATGTGCCTCTGACAGTAGTATTTACTGACCATCAAGATTATGCTACCATACAAATAATTCACATCTCACGTAAAAAGTCGTATAAATCAATGATTCCAATCAAAATAAGTGAAGAAATTTAAACATAAAAATTAACCATACCAAGTCCATCTCGGAAGATTCGTACTCTCGAGTACTGGAGTAGTTCTTGTTACTGCTGCACGAGGCATTTTGCTGCTATTAATCCAATATGTTTCAAGGAACTCTCCGTCATCAGCTTCCTTTACCATATCTTGAGTTTTCCTTTCTGCTACAGATTTTACAACCACAGTTGCACCCAATCCCACAAAGATTAACCCCAAGATCCCGATCAAAAACACGATAACCCACAAAACCCGCACCTTCTGCTTATTCTTGTTAGGAATGACTATTGAAAAATGGCCTAAAGTTTTACTGTAACACACATTAGGCAAGTTCATTTCACTTAGTAACACCTTCTCATAAGCATCAAATGCAGCACATTTTGCTCTTTCTTGAGTGCCTTTGTCGACCATTGAAGTGTGAAATTCAATTGAAATAGGTTTCCTCATTGTGTTGAGCTCGAGTTTTGAGAAATTTTTGCTTCTGCTGGTCAAATGGGATGCATCATAAACCATAAATCCAATAACAGGGCTTATCAGAGAATAACCTGATAAGTTGTAGTATAAAGAAGACCAGTTGCCAAGATTATGGTACACAATAAGAATTCTCCTCACATAAGGCACTGGTAGAGATTTCGGAGGGATACTAAAACCACTAAAATTTGCACCATTTCTCCACAAGGTTTTGCTCCTGAGCCCGACAGCCGAAACCTTAATGCCAGCTAAGTTTGCTGGGAGACTTGCATTGTGTAGGGCTCCAGTATGTGGACGCTCATTGGTTAGAGCTTTGAAAGCATGGTCTTGAAGAACGGCGGCTAGATCATCGTCGAAACTGCTTCTAACGCAGTGGATGGAACAACAGAATTGGAGGAAGACGAACGAGATCAAGTGAAAACTCTTGTTGTGTCCCATGTAGTACAATCTGAAGAATCTGCTGATCAGTACAAGTGCTTTGTGTTCATAAAGTGTAAATGTAGAATGGGTCTCAGTTTTCCCTAATGTAGATCCTACACTGCTGATCAAGAATCTGCTATTTTTCCAAAAAAAAAATTCTTTCTTTTGCTAGAAGTAGTCCTTCTTGGGTTAGGTAGTTAGCAACAAAAAGTCTCCAAGAATGGATCTCTACTCTCATATATATTTTATAAGTTCATCTTGATTTCTTGAATAAAAATTGTGCTAAAACTTCTGATAAGAATTTGACTCTTCACAAAGTCTATGATGCAATCATAACTTTGTTCAATCATAGGGTCCCAAATTAATCATTTAGGTTTCCTTCATATTGTTGCTGGTAGACAAAAACAGGGACTTTGCCCCATAAAATGCGGTGTCAAGGCACGCCAAAGTTTTTTCTTTCCTTACGGAGCCAGTTTAGCACTAAAATTATGGAGATTACAATAGAATAATGATAATGAATCATTATCCTCTATTTACTTGTAAAAAGAATTCAGAAGTCAAAACTTTCCTTCTCTCTTAGGTTTTCACTTCCATTTTGCTCTTAGGTAATATTTTAACCCGACCCCAAATTTGAAGGCTTTGGATAGCACGTCGATTCCAGAGTTAGGGCATTCCCTAATCCCTATTATGAGCCTACTCACATTAGAATTAAATAAGTTAATTTTTTGTGTCCATCTGTCAGTCTGTATCAATCATCTTCCTTTAATCAAGGCTTGGTGTAATTCAATCATCACTCACCTTTAAATATGCAACTAACGTATAAAAGAGAGAGTTTTCACATGAATTCATCATCTAAGAAATTCAAGTGAGAGCCGTGTTATAGTAACCTTTTTGAATATGAAACTTGATGGTTTCACTTTAAAGATTTGGTAGACTTTAGTTATGAAAAGGTGAAAGGTGACCAAGATTGGATATAATTGTTTTTCGCAAAGATTTTGCACCTATCACTGAGATGCACATAAGAACAAACCAATCATATATCCTTTTGAGGGGGAATGAATAAGACTTGTATATACATAATTACTCTGTCATTTCTCAAAGAAAGAGGAAATTCAGACGTGAATAAAAGAGAACTTGTATTAACATAATAGCTCCTAGAACAGTACAACCATTCCAAAAACACTTGGAACAGATTACATTCAACATTTAGGATTGAACTTACATATGTAAAGTATCAGTTGATCTACTTTCTTACATGTCCTAATGACAACTCATTGCTTAATCGTAAGCTCGGCTCTTAGATGGAGAATCCCACCGATGAAGTAAGGGCTGTCATTGTCCATAAATGCAGACCACGGGACACTAAACAGGTTCCGATAGCCAACTGCCTTTCCTCCGGTGAAGGTGTAGTTTCCTTTGTACTTGCTCACAAACTCCTCTGACGGTTTTGTTCTTGATGCAAACTCATAGTCAACAGCAAAGGCTACCGAACCCTTCTCTTGCATACCTAGAAACAGCCCAAAACAATGGAAAGAACTCTGTTGGTCCATGTTGCAGTGGGCCGATAGGAAAAATCCTTGCCCGCCCAAGTGAAAAGCCTGCGAGTAGACTCGACCAGCTGGGAAGAGTTGACCACACTCTCCTTGTGTCAGATCTAGATAAACAATACACTGTGGACGAGGCGATTCAAATTCGACGACTTTGACAGGTCGATATTTGTATGCACGTTCCACAAAACGACGGGAGGAAGTGTTGGCCTCCTCTGCCACGAGAGAACGCTGTCGATATGGAGCTTCAGCCTTGAAAAAGAGAGCATCGAGTACTACCTTGGAAGCGATTTCAGGATCAAAATCATTGCATCCCAGGACCTTCTTCAGTTTTCTGCAACTCATACATGGGAAACGGATGAAGCGAAGGAGCCGTGTGCTTAAGATTTCTCGACGTTCCTCCAACTTAGGGTAATTTTTACGGGCCCACTTCAGCACAATATCATAAACAGCATCCTCTGACGCTACTTGAAGATTATCGCTGGACAGAACAGCCTCAATGCCTGCTAAAGGTAAGTTCAGCACCTCTTCTTGGAACCTGGTAAAGAAGAAAACAGTTTTAACATTCGAAAATAGTTAACATTCACGGATTGAAAATTCAGTGGCAAGTCAAATATAAATTCAATAATTTTGAAATATGGGCGAACGCTCCGTATTTCTTACTTGCTTATGTCCTTGAAACGTACGGCAAGGAACTTCTTGGCTGCATCTGTAAGTGGCTGAACCGTATCACCCATTGAAATGGTAGAAGGAAGATCCAGATAGAGCAAGGCTGATTCACAAGTCATTGGTAAGTTCCGCAATAACCGGCTGCAGTACCTCATACATGAAGCAACTTCAAATTTGTCGGCAGCCATCAGCACATCCAGTAAATCTGAAGGTTTGGTTCTTGGTAGAGAATTACTGTACATAAAGTTCAGCAGATCCATGACGGCAGCTTCTTCTGCTTACAATAGTGAAGACCCAAGCCATGGTGAGTTCAATTAATTAATTCAAACAGGTATCTAAAACAGATTACGAGAAACTGATAAATATTATCATTTCATTTCAAGAGATATGAGATACTTGAGCAGAGCAATTGAGGCTTGCTTCATGTACACAGACCCTATTCAAAGATCAGAGAACATGTGTTCCATAGCTTGTAATAAACCAAAAGAAAGCCTTTTTTTATCCAAAAAGAGTTTTCAGTTTCAAAACCTCTACTGAGAGACGAAATAAATAGGCAAATACAATCTGCATTTAATCCTAATAAGAATCTAATCATTTAAATAAATTATTTTTGAACAGCAAATCAGCAGCAAGAATATGTATCTTTTACCTGAGGCATGGATTTGTAGGGTTACATGTCGCTGCTCTGACACTTTCATGCCATTTGAGAACAACTATAAAAGAGGAGATAAAACATTGGAAAATCTACATCTGAGAAGTAGACAAAGAAAGAGACAAACCATATTAAACATAACTTACCTTATAAAAGAAGGGACTCTTTGCTGCTAGAATTGGAGAACTGATGTGTATCGTCTTCTCTTGAACAGGTGAACAGTCTATACTTGAGGATGTTTCATTGGCCTGAGTCACTTCATCGTCTGCATGAATATCCCATTCGTTTTGTTAAGATGCAGAACAAGACCGACTAAATGAATTATCACGGTGTCCAAACTTCCAGTTATCAAATTTAATGAAATATGGCGAATGCAGAGGGGTTATAGACATCAACTAAAAAGCTGTGCCATACTTCAGAGTACCATTCAGAGATTTCGAAAAATAATGGAAAATTCAAATTGATGGTCGATAAAATTCTTTAACAAACAATAGAGGATTAGAGCAAGAATAGATTGTTCATACCAACTTGATTTGTAGCCAATTCCACAACTGCAGGCGTCTCTTCAATCATTGCCACAATTTCCTCTTCCTGATTTCCATAATCTTCCATATCAGGCATGCTACAATTTAAAATCTGCTCTTCACGTTGCATGGTCACATCTGCAGTTCAGTTCAATAAAGCAATGGACTAACTCAGCAACTTCATGTTGTGTATATAGGAATGACTCGCGAGCATCCATGCCAGTTCGTAAGAACTGTCAAAAGATATGAGTGGCCTCTAAACAAAGAAGCTCACAATTGGCACAATTAATTAAGCAAGCATCAGAAATTCTCACCACTAGACATAGAAGACCTAAAATCTATTAAGGCCATGTCTGGGCCGGATTAAAATCTGATTTTAATCTAAGTCAAAGTCAAACAATCAATATGAACTACCAAACACCCTCTAAATTTACATGTTAACCTGTATTTGGCCCCACCTCAGTTGTTATAAGCAACTGTATGTTAGCTGGTCACATTAGCGAAAGAAATCAGAATTCCTCTCAGGAAATGGGGAAAAACAAATCCATTTGGAACAAAGACAGCCCCACCCCACAGAGAGACAGAGAGAGTCCATAGATTTTATGAAAAAGATTTAATTACCAGTTATTGACCGACGTGTGATTGAGGGGAAAAAAACCTTGATGATATGGCCTTTGCATTAATGATCAATTTTAAGAAATCCATTTCATATCCCTGTGTTATCCTTAAAGACCGTTTCCACAAACTTGACAAAATATCAATTCGACTTTGTAAAAGACAGCATCAAAATGTTGCATCAATTCAACCATGGTTGCAGTGAAAATGAAAAGGGGAACCCAGCAACATGTGAGAATAAGTACAAGAAGGATTCATATATAGAACTATACAGGATGAATGTTGATCAAAACTCAAGGAAAGGAGAATCCAACATATGGAGCTAAATACACGCTTGCAATACTTGTAAGAAAACCAGAGTGCACAGGTATGCTGGAGTCAATACAAAACTAGCGATGAAGATGTACATAGACAACAAACTTTAGAAGTGATTCTGAAGTGGAACATTGTGGATGTAAAAGAGGTGCAACCGAAAGCTCCTGACTCAGCCAATTACGCTAAAATTGCCATGCCGATCACAAATTTCCCATCAACAAGGGATAAAGTAAAGAAAATATATTTTGTTACACAGGCACCTCTATTCCATTTTTACTTGTACATGCAGCAAAGCCCTAATTCTAAATCTTGAATTCTTGATGAAAAAAATTAACATCAATTCATCACAAACAAATAATCATATCAAGTTCCAAGACTTGCAGACAAAGCTCCTTAAAACTAAATCTTGTTTTGACAATATATTTTCCAAGAAAAACAGATAATTTATAACCATCAATAATTCCCCAAAATCCTTTCTGTAACAAGAAATTCAGAAAATTCCCAATCCACAACCTTAAAACAAAAACCCACAAAACCTATTAACACTAAAGACCCCAACACCATATCCAATGATTCACAACCAAAATCAAACACCATCTTTGCCAAAAAAAAATTGAAGGCGAAAAATAAACAAATTATACATATAACAACGTTAACAATAACTGGTACCAATACCTGTGTTAAGATGATCATTCCGTCGGCGCTTGCGGTTTCGAGCCCAACCTGAGAGGCTCTCGACCGGTTCGGGCTTGGAGCTGGGTGAGTCGGGTTGTATCTGGATCCGGAGAATTCGATCCGAAAAGTTGACATCATTGAACGCGAATGCAAAGTCCAAGGCCGAGTTCGACGACCCACCGCCGAATGAGTAGACGGAGTCCATTAACTTTAATCGAGAATTAAACAGGTTCACTTTTGGCAATTTTTGTATATATCCCTATAATTAAAATTTCATATACACCTTTCAATCCATGGTTACATAGGGGGGTGTGTGTATGTGTGTGTGTGAAAGATGTTAACAGAGAAATGAAGAAGAGAGCTGTAAAACAAGAGCGACGAACGGAAGGTCCTTTCTAGACAGAGAGAGATGAAAATTGGCTTTCATTTGTTTTTATTCTTACAAGGAACAAACGAACAAAAAAAATTGCTTATTCAGTATATTTTATTGGAAATTTCACCACTTGTTCCCAATCTATTGTTTTATTATCAGATTGGTCTTTAACCTTTAGAAAATAGAAAGTTGCTCCCAAATGTTTCATCGTGTAAATCCAATCCATAAAGACACAAAGTGTTCATTTTCGAGGTAATCATGTGGCATTCACATGTTCAACTTTATAAAGTTAGATTTTATTTCTTAATTTAAAGCATGTTTGTGAGTGTTCAAATTAAAATTTAATTAATTGTAAATAGTGGGTTATTATGAATAAGTGACGGTTGTAAATCATACAAAATATATTGATGAAAAATATGTTTGATTAGCTTAAGTTACAATTTAAGATTTGTCAAGCATGTACTTAAGTTAGTGTTGAACCCTAAAAAACATTGGAGAATCTAGCAAAGCTATAATCACAACTTGATTAGATTTTTTATCGTCAATTTGGTGTTTATTAATTGTATATTTAGGAGTCAAGGGCTATTTTGATGCATGACGCACGAGTGATCAAATCGAGGCAAATTCTGAATACCAGACACGAATTCAAAAATAACATGAGTCCATAAATTCAAAAATAATATAAGGTTGGGGATTAAGTTGCTCTTTTCTTAAGGTTGGAGACTGACTTAAAACTGTACCAATAATTTTGTAATCATTGTTATTCATACCTTCTATTTTGTAATTATTTTATGTACGACCCATAAATTCTCATAAAAACGATTTCATATAACAAAAAAATTACATACTTTATTGAGCTCTTAAATTACTATTACTCATTCGCTTAACCCCTCGTTGGTTTATTATTACAAGATCCTAAAATTGTGTTATCTCAACTTAATTAAAAAGTTAGTTACAATTCGAGATGTTGATTGGTCATGTAATAATGAAATTAAATTGACTATCTATGATAAAAATAAAATAAAAAATGAAATTTAAAGAAATAAGAAGAAATTATTATAGTTTTCCTTTTAATCTCTCGTGTAAATTGCAATACTTCATATATTTATTTAATCATAAAAATGGGTAAATGGTCTTTAAAAAATAATCACTAAAGTTTGAGGTGCATCATGTATATTGACTATAGTTTGAGGGGGTAAAGCGGAATTTGTTAAAAATTAAATTATATCTGAAAGGACATGTGGCAAGCATGCAACAATTGGGAACCTTTTGGAGGTTGGCAAGCTCATGTTAAATGTGTGCTTCTCGTTTGCGCTGGCTTGTGGGACCCACAACGATGCTCTTTCATTTGTTTTTGCCTTTTTATTTAAAATAATTACAACTGTTCCCTTCAAGTTCAACCTTCAAGATTTGATCCTTCTCTAATTTATTCTTAATAATTTACTTCTCGACCTTATATTTATGTCCAATTTCATTCATTTTAAAGAAAATATTAAACATATGCAAAATTTGATGTAAAGACAATTTCGTCAACTTATCCGTCAATCGATCAACTTTTCTCCCGTTTGCAACCTTTTATTACGTGTTATTTGACAAATTTTAAAAAAATTATTGAACAATTAAAGTCAAAATTAATAATTAATTTAACAATTCATTACATGAACTGCATTCTGTGGTGGGATTGGTAACAACAAGGTGGGGGCTACAGAGGTAGGGCGTTATTTGGATGGGGTAGGGATACGATGGAATTTTCATATTTAGTTTTTCTTATGTGAGTTTGAAAGAAAATTTGTGCTCGACACTCATTGTGACTGAAAATGTGAACAGGGATGAAATTGCACCTAAAGAAGAAGGTTGAGCACTTAAATATCAACAAACAAAAAGGGGTGGGCAAAACCCAACCGAACCCACCAAAATCGATCCAACCCGACCGGTTTGGGTCAATTTTTTTGTTATTTTTACACGAGTTGGGCTTGTTGATTGTGTGGGTGGGTTAACTGTGTAGACGAATTTGATCGGGTTATGGGTTAACTTATGAAAATCGAATTTATGGGCCGACTTGCCCACTTAAAAAAAATAATAAATAAAATAAAATGTCTAAAATTTAAAAGGAACCTAAAAAGTATAAGTAGATAGTGTAACTGTAATTACTTTGGTGCATTTTAGGCTTAGTGTCCTTCCCACAAGAAATATAGTATAAGTTTTTCATGTTATATTAAATGCACTTTGTTCTTTATCGGCTCGACTAATGAGGATTGAAGAAAATAATATATAATTTATTTACTTATTATTTAATCTTATTTATTCGAATTTAGTATAATAGAAAATTGGATGACTTTAATTTTTGTTGACAAGTTGTCCCAAACCAACCGACCGACCCGACCCGACCCGACTGATACTTGATTGGGTTGGTTTGATCAAACCGATCATGTTGGATTAGGTTTGAGATGAGACAAAAATCGACTCAATTCAACTCATGCCCACCTCTAGGTGAAACTATGACCATATCTAGAAGTTAGAGACATCTAGTGTAGTTTGTCTTTTTGACATTAAAGGTGGGGTAATTGGCAAAAATGTACCTATCATTTGCATTCATTGCTAAAATAGTCTTTATCGTTTTAAATTTGATATTTGCACCCTCATTTCAAACATTTCTTGTGGAATTGGTCATTTTCGTCACGTTCCGTTAATTCCACTGTGAAATAAATGCATGGAATTCACTCATATTATTTGAAAATGGTAAATAAGTCAAGTCACTATATCTCTTCCTCTAGTCCTTATGATTTGATGTAATTTACAAGTTTAGACCTTAACTCAAAATATTGTCGGCAAATATCATCCCTTACCCTTTAACCATTTGGCACAAATAATCATTAAGAAGCTATGTAGTACAAGTTCTCAATATTAACATGCTATATTAGATACAAAATACCATAGTAAAAAAAAAATTAACCTGCCACACAATAGATAATTACATTTTTAACCAACCAAACATGATCTTAATATTTCTGATATGCTAAACTGCATGTTATGTATATTGCATTTAGCTGTTAGACAAAAATTGATAAGATCTACAAAAACAATTACAGCAGTCTAAATTTTAAAAAATTTAAAAGTATTTGGGTATCCCTACATCCTCATGTGGCATTTGGCGGTGGCAAAGTGGTGTAGGTTCTCTTGCTGTGACTTGTTTGGTTACACTTCTTGCACTTCATCTTCAACCCCACCCCACTTGCATTTCCTGTTGATACCCTAGCATTGCTTGAAGATGCCTCAGCATTACTTGATGAGCCCATACCTTCACGTTCATTAGCTTCCTTTCGTCTAGCCTTCTTTGGTCTCCCAGCCTTTTGGGTTTAGAAAGGTGGTTCAAGGGGTCGAGACCTGGATTAGGCCATAAATTTGGACTTGTCATTCTAACATACATTGCCTTCTTGTAGATGTCATCTATGTAGTCAATAACCTTCATTCCCCCTGAGATTAACGATGCAGTCATATGGCAACAAGGGATCCCAATCAACCGCCAAGCTCGACAAGAACAAGTTTTTGCTTTGATATCCACTGCATTTAGGGTTCCAATGTTGTACCTGACTTGGAACTTTTCATTGCCTGAGTAATCTGGATACTCTCTCCTATTTTTGTACACCATGCTACAGCTATGAACACCATTGAAAGTCTTAATTTCGAAGCTTAATTTATCCTCTTGCTTTTTTGCCATGTTTGTTTACAAGTAGCTCTCAACCTCTTAGCATCATTCTTCAAATATTTGATCTGCCTATCATACCTCATTGAATGCCCAGTTATAGCATCTTTCAAAACCTTCTTTGACTTAAATATTTGCCTTGCCAATCCAATACATTGAGTGTAAAAAATTAGTTTGAAAGCTAAAGCCAATAATTATAAAAGCCATTTTCCTTTTCAATACAAACCTCAAGGAATTGGTTGATTGATTCAACAAGGGTCGACTACCCGGAGTAAAATCGATTTATAAAAAACCACAACCCATTTCAAAAATTGAAAAAAAAAAACTGACCAGAATCGACATTGAAGTTGTCGGTGTGAGAATAGCAGAGGGAAAGTGATAGTGGAATGGGTTTAGGGATGGCTTCTTCCCTTTAGAGAATTTTGGAAAGATCTTGTTACATGTATATAAAGGTTTAAATAAGGGATTACATAATAACATATGATACTTTATCATATGTCGATTTAAAATACAATCAACTTTTTTATCCATTTTTTCCCCTCTATATCATTTTATGTGATTCCTTATGTACCATTTTTATGTACAAGTAGTAAAATCCTTTTAGAATAGTGAGGTTTGGAGTGGCTTATTCAATTTGAGGATTTTGTAGTGTTCCAATTCTCCTTTTATTTTTATGAATGGCCACGATAAAACTATGCAAATTAGTTTAGTATATACAATAATTTTTTCCCTAAAAAAATATAGTGACTTGACTAATTTACCCTTTTCAAATAATATGAGTGAATTCCATGTATTTATTTCACGGTGGAATTAACATAATGTGATGGAGAGGACCAATTCCGCAAGAAATGTTTGAAATGAGGGTGTAAATGTCAAATTTGAAACGATAGAGTTAACAATGAATATAAACGATAAGGACGTCTTCTGCTAATTACTCTTAAGAGTGTCTTTGATCGACTTTATTTTTCATAAAAAAATGTTTATTTTACATCCAAGTTTTTATTTTTTGAGTGTTTGATTGATATTTTTTTTCATGAAAATTATTTTCCAAAAATTGGTTCCGTGACCACGTTTCCTCAAAAACGAGAAATATTTTCTTTATGGGGATATATTTTTATTTTCTAAAAAATTCACACTTTCCAAGAAGTAAACTTTATGGAGAAGTACAATATTTTCTAAATTGAAAATTAAGTTAATTAAATATATAATTGACAATTTTCATGCTTGCCTAAAACTTATTTCTAGCAATCAAACATACCCTAATAATCTTTCTCAAAATGATGTTTGACTTATAGAGGAAGTTTTTAACAATATTATATTTGTATAACAATTTTGAAATGAAAATTTTAAAATATTTGGGACTTTCGACATATTGTCTTTCAAAACATTTCTTCACTTTAATTTTTTTTTTTTTTTTTTTTTTGCTCAGTATACTTCTAGTTCTTATAAAAAATAAAAATAAAAAAAAATAAAATAAAAATTTATAGTATGAGGCTAACTACACCTTTTTCTAATTCAAATTTGGTAAATGTTTCAATCAATTTGATCGATGTTTTTGGACAGCAGCCCAGAAGTATATATATTGCTTAAAAATTTTCTTATGGGCCAATCTAGAAATGCTTAACAATAGAAATAGAATCCATATGTCTCGAAGCATAAATTTTACGTTAAGACAAAAAATAAAAAATAAAAAATAAAATAAAAAAATAAAAAAATAAAATTGGGCAATTAGACAAATACACAATTATTTTGTTAATATACCTCCCGTCACGTCTCCAACTTGCACACTCAAACACAAATTGTTAAACGTCAAGATCACCACATCAATAAAATGGCATGTGATCAAATCCACCATTGAAACAAGTATATAGGAGATTGGACGTGGGATAAACAATCATAAAGGAATTTGGCTTTAGTTTAGATTTAGAATAATGTGTGCCTTAGTCTTTACCTATTCATGGCTATTTAAAGAGATATAGTCTTTGTAGAATTAGTTGAAGATGTTGTAACCCTAATTTCACGAGTCACATTGTAGTTGTTCCTTGGAGTCTTGGTTGTGCTATGGTATATTCCCTTTGTTATATTTGTTTCCTTATATATAGGACTAAGTTACCTTTTATGAAATGATTTTCTAAATTTTTTCTTAATCTCCAAGGATCCCATCTGATAAGATAGTCTCCATGTAGAATTCTTCTTTCCCAATTTGTCTACCCTTTGTTTCAAAAATCACAAATTCGATGGCAGTCGACAATACTTAGATAAAGGTTCCAACAATCAAGGGGTTCGACCAGTGTTCAAAGCTTACATGATGAAGGTGAGGGATGACTTAATACTGTCAAAGGCAAGGTTTAATGGGTCAACGGCCTCACTCGTTATCAGGATTAGGAATGAGGATCACTTGCATTTGCCATGTGGTATTACGTGAAAGTTTTAGGTGGTCTTAGCTTACTTGGCGGTGCTTAAATGGAACCTTCGCAGATTTTGAGGTGTAACAACCTTCAAAATCAACAATTTAAACGATGGATTACAAACCTCCCGAACCTCAGCCAAAACCATGCTATTCTTCTTTCATGCTTCAATTCTTTCTCAAATGTTTAAAATCAACTTTTATTAGAAGATTACGACAAAAATTTTCTCAGTTTCTCCTTCAATTTTGCCAAAAATCAGAAACTCTTCATCTCTATTTTCAAGTAATATGATAAAATTTATTTCTTCTTCATAGTTTTTAATATTCGGGATTCCAACTTTTCGCAGTGTAAATGTTTAAATTTCGGTGTCAATTTAATCTTCAGTTTCTATCTTAAAATTTTCTTATTTTCCCATCTCTTTGTTGGAATAAATATAAAGAATGGAAGAAGACGACAAGATAATGGTAGCAAGAACACTATAATAAAAATAGGTTTGAACACGTAATTATTGTCGTCAAATTATATTTTCCCCCTCTAGGATTATATGAGTACTTAAATGGATATACCGGCAAATAATTTGTAGAATTTAAACAAGCTTTTAAGAGAGAAGAACACTTGAGCACTTGTGTTTTCTTCCAAAAACTTGGAAACACTAAAAGTTTGAACGTGAGATTGAATTGGAATGATGGCACTATATATGAATTTTGATTGAATATTTAATTTATGTATCATTGAAATATTCAATTCACATCCCACGAAATAGTACCAATATTTCATGAAAAGTTGAGTTTTTTCATGAAAACCCTAAAAAATTAAACTAAAAAAAAGCCTTAACTTCAATTTTTTTTTTTTTTTGAACCATGACCCCGCATTGCTCAAGCCATTTGGCTTCTGTTTCTGCACTTGGCCTTAAAGCCCATTTGGATAGGGTATTCTTAGTGTGTGGCTTTTGCTTTTCTGGTGGCTGCTTGAATTTTTTGATGATTTTGCATGGATTAGTTATTTATTTCTAGTATTGTTATGATATTTGTTTTTATTATATATTGACATGTTATGACACTTTTTAATTGAGAGGTTACACACATTATGCAATTTTGCCTTTTTAAAGAACATTTTTCTCAAGCTTACTAAATGCTTGTATAAAAATTTTAATCTGATATTTAGATTTATTCCATACTATTATGTGCCAGATATGAATTAAGTTGTGCATTTAATTAAAAAAAACACAATGCGTAAGCCGATGTTAGAATACAAATTTATAAATGATCACACATTCATAATTACTACTCATTATCATGTATAAATCTCTATATTTTTTACTCATATAGATAAAATTATTGTCTTCATCTATTATGGTAACAAATTAGAAAATGATAATTAATACATATATTTTAAAATGATTGGAATCGTCGTCCCAACTCCCAATAGAATGTACATACAAGGAACTTTATGGGATGATATTAGATAGGAATTAAGGTTCTACTCAAGAAAGTGGTAATCTTTTTCACTTTCTAATTAAAAATATTATACACTGTAATTTGAGTTTTCTAATAGAATGCTTTTTTTTTTTTTTGCTAATATTAGAATATGTTTTAAGAACTAGTTAAACTAATATTTAGCCTTTTTTTTTTTTTTTTGAGATATGAATATTAGCGTTTTAAATTAGAAAGTGCATTTCTTGTATTGTTTTTATAGAACATTCGTTTACTTTTCTCAATCGCGAGCCTAGTTGACTCGACCACATTCTATGACCCGACCTTTCACTAAGTTTTAGTTCTTCGTTTGTCTATGGCTTGAATGAGTCCTTTTCTTTGTGAATAAACAGAATACCATTGCTTGAATAAAATTTTCTCTAGTATTGGATTTTCTAAATAAGGTTTTAACGAGGATATAATCTTTGTGAATTGTTATAAATATTATATTGTAAGTATTGATGGGTCTAACTTCCTGTATTAATGACATTACAAGCGCTACAACGTTTTATACATTTTATAACATTCAAATATAGCATTCTTATTGGTAAATGTTATAATAAAATAAAAATATTTTTTATCCAAACTTATTATAATAACGTTCATTAAAAGGCCCATTAAACTTAGCCCAAATTGATTATCTCCATATTTTACCCGAGTATTGACTTCTGCTTTTGTGCCCTTTTTTTTTTTTTTCTTTCACCAAATCACATCTTTATTTTTCCTACGATTCATTCCCAATTTATTTATTTATTTCAACAAATCACTCATCTGCCTCTCTTCCCCCGCCCTCATCACCGTTTTTGATTCTTAAATAGTTCTGAGTTCTATTTGTACATGTGTTACAACGCTTATATATTCTTGTTTATGAAATGATGTGTTTTTAATACCACAAGTGTACGATATCATAACAAATAATATAGTGGACTTTTGAGTTATCGTAATACTTAATTTACTACCTCTAACGACTATTTGATGAAAACAAACAAAAAATTGTGATTTGTTGTGATTTTTTTATTTAACTACTTCAAAATAGCGGGATGCACACAAAAATCAATTTAAAATTTAAACATGAATGAGATATTAGGGTTTAACAATTTCATCTATTGACACTTAAATCTTAATTCAAGATTCAAATCTTAATGTATTGTTCGATCAATTTTTTTTATTATATTCAATTTACCCATCTCGAGTTCTCATTAAACCTATTTAACTAATTCAATCTCATATCTTTATGTAAATAAATTTTAGTTAAACGAAATATTAATTCTAAAAATTCATATAATGACCGCAACAATTAGTATATGTATCTCTACATCTTATACTAAATCACCGAATTTTACTATATGGTCTAAATTTAAAATTCACCTTTCGATTCGTAAAAAATTCACAAAATTATTGAAAGCGATCAAATAATTCAACATATTAAATATATAAATAAAATCAACACATATATTATAAAAAAACTTGATTCTTGAATAAAATAAATAAAGGATCTCAATTCGACTACATTGTTCGCCATAATAAAAAAACATAGTTACTCGTGATGTATGAAGAAAAACAATTTACAATATTGGAATTATATCACCGAGTTATGAATTGATATATGGAGAAGTTGATTAATCTTGCGCCGCGTTCCTCTTTTTGCCTCCAATCTTGATTCATAACCCTAGCTTTTGATTTGTTGTTTTTCTCCCTTTTGATTTTTTCTCTAATTCTCAAGTTGTATTTTGTGTCTATCAATGTGTGGAACCCCCTAGTGTCTCCATTCTTGTATTTATACTTCTTGCCACGTTTGTGTCGAATGTAGAGTTTTTATGAGTTTCAAAACGGGTTTAAAAAATGCAAACTAGATGCCTTGACGGCGCTTTGGTGCCCAAGGGGCGCTAGCGGTGCCAACTTTTGAGAAGATTTTTAGTATTGCACATTATTTAGTATTTTTATCATAATTCTTTCTTTCAATATCTGATTGAGGCTATTCAAATTAGGTTATAAAGATAATTCAAATGACTACAACTTTACTAGAAGTGACTATTTTCCAATTCGAACATTTACTAGGTCAAAAATAGGTCTCAATCTCGAGCTAAAAATCTGATACATCCTTGTGCGGTTGAAAATTGATTTGTGAAAATATTTTGATCATATTTCACTCATTTTTTACTTCTAATTGTATCCAATTGACCCTTAGCATTCTCGAATCTTCATCGTGAGATCCGACTCAACTTTGAATATTTACACTTTACTCCTCAAATTTTAAATCTTGCCATTTTTCACTTATTTATTTCAATTCACTTTTATTCATCGAGTTTCACCTAATAATCCATTATATAATAAATTAGGCTATAATTTTAAAAGAACTACGAAATGTCCATATTTTAGAGTCGGAATAAGTGTATAAAATAATACATTTATCATGAAACAATTGTTAGGTCTAATTAGACATGTTCAATACATAGTAATGAACATGACTATATGATAGATGTAAATTCTAATTTTCTTATTAATTATTTGCCAAACGTTGTACACTTCACGCAACTAAACAAATATTCTCTTTATTTTTACAGTGATATTAACAACAAGAGCATATTGTTGTGCTGGACATTTAAAAAAATTCTCTGCTTTTTCTTGGTAATTTCCGACGGGGGGAATTTAATGGTGCATTATAAATATGGCATGATACCTAAAACTTTAGAGCTTAGGCAATGAGATTGTGGTATGTCTCATAATGCTACTTAATTGTTTATACTAAATCGAGCATTAACTTAATTTATTAGAAAGCTAATGGAAATCTAATTCTAAATGTTTGCACTGCAAAAATCATATCAATAACAGGGAACTTAAAACAAAAGTATCAAGAAAACCCCACCGAGCAAAATGGTCACTACCACCTTTAATTCAACGTCTTCATACATGTCATTATATTCAATAATGAATTTGTTTATTCCTTCAAATTGATCTCCAATTTATGTATTTATTTCAAAATATATGTTATTTAGTGGATACATAGGAATATTTCAATAATATCGCCCAGAACAATTTTTGGTGAATTGATCTTCAAAATTATTTGACAGAAACTCGGGCATAAATTGTTTTCGAAATATTCCCAACCTGAATGTTTTATTCTAGTCACATAGATAACATAATAAGAGTTTGTACAAAACACTTATTTTCTATATTAAGAGAGTACATATTTTCTTAGAAAAAAATGAACTCTTAAGGCTTGTTTGATATGACTTTTTTTCCATGGAAAATGGAATTGAAATTTCATTTCTCACTTTTGCCATGTTTGATGGCACTTTCTTTTTCTCAAGAATTGGTTTTCTACATTTGCCATCATGTGACCCATTTTCTTGGTTATAGTTGAATTTCAATTCCCGCCTTATAGGTAGTTTTTGGTTTTCCAT
>CAIGRN010033412.1:0-10683 GCA_903798345.1 Fraxinus anomala
AGAATCAAAAGAAATATCTAGTGAGGACGAATAAAAATAATAATATAAAATAAAAACTAGTTTCTAAAACCATTTTAAAGCTTAGGGACAAGTTATGCAATAAAAATCAATTTCATTAAGGGTAAAAATGACATTTTACGTAATTATAAAAATTTTAGGCCAATTTTAAAGTTCCCCCATCAAATCAACACCCTCAAAAGCAACGACCCAAATCCGATAATTATTCCCACTTTTGGTTGCTTTAGTATTACCTACAAAAGGACACAAGGATGAAGGTATTACTGCAGCCACAAAGGCAGCTACAAAGGCAGGGGAGAAGGAGAAAAACAGTAGGCACGAAGCAAGAGAAACAGGTAAGCCGTTTTTCGAGGAAGGAGAAGCAATAATACACACCATATGTAACCAAGCAAAAAAGGGGCAGCATATATAAGACAACATTAGGTATAGTAATGGGCCAAGCCCAAAACCTGTAAGTGGCCAAGTGAATGATAAATGGGTCTACACTTAAAAAGCCGTTCAAGAAGTGAAGGAACGGGGCACGAGCAACTCTATTAATTGGACTGCTTCCAATTGCCCCAAATAGTTTTAGGGTCGTGTCATTTCATTGAGAGAT
Organism: Fraxinus anomala; assembly: GCA_903798345.1. Taxonomy (NCBI): domain Eukaryota; kingdom Viridiplantae; phylum Streptophyta; class Magnoliopsida; order Lamiales; family Oleaceae; genus Fraxinus; species Fraxinus anomala. The sequence goes on from CAIGRN010033412.1 coordinate 614, forward strand.
CGATATTCTAGTTCAGCCAATTGGTCGATGCCACTGATAAAATTATACCGATTTAAGAACATTTCCCACGAGATCGTTTGACAATAATTTGCTCAACAAACCTCCACCTTGGTGTTAAAAGACCTACAAGAAAAATATTATCACTCATTAATGACAACTCCAAAAGGAGAACCGATAAAATTCGAAATTATATACCTCCACCGATATTTAGAAGATCCTTTCAATTTCTAAACTTCACCAATGACAACATCTTAGTGCTCATGTCCGGAGGGTTATATTGTGTATATGCTTTTCGAGTTTTACCACCTCTTGTGATATAATATCTCTAATGAAATGTGGTCTGACATTAGTGTGCTTGGTGCGTCCATGAAAAACATAATTTTTGCATAAATGTATAGAAAATTGACTATCTGAATATACTACCACATAATCATTCAAGACACGGAGTTTTGAAACAAACCTCTAAGCCACAAAGTCTCTTTAATTGTTTCGATGGTAGCAATATATTCTGATTCTGTCGTGGATAGTGCAACTATGTGTTTTAAATGTGATTTCCAGCTAATGCAAGAGTTAAACAAAGTAAACACATAGGAGGAAGTCGATTTCCTATTATCCCTATCCCTGTATAGCGCATCTACAAAACCTTTTGAGTTTCACTCTTCCTTACTAACATCAAACTTTAGACCTACATCACTAGTCCCCTTTCAAATACCTTAACAACCACTTTAAAACTTCCCAGTGCTCAGGACCCAAATTAGACATGTACTTACTAAGAGTACTAAATGCAAAAGCTAATTCCGATCTAGTGCAAACCTTCAAATACATAATAGATCCAATTACATTAGAATATGTAATCTTACTCATGAATTCTATCTCATTTTTATTACATGGAGCCTAATCTTTAGATAATACAAAGTGATTAGCTAAAGGTAATGTAACAGATTTATAATCATGCATGCCAAATTTTTTTAACACCTTTGAAACATATGGAGACTGATGCAAAAACAATATTAAATTTGACATCTCTCTTTCAATTTCCGTACTTAGGATCTTAACTTTACCTAGATCTTTCATGTCAAATTTACCATACAACTTTGTTTTTACATTACTTATCCACTTAGACGATAAACCAACTAAGAGCATATAATCCACATAAAGCCATAAAAACACATGGTCATTATTAGCATCATCATGTTGAAAATACAGGCAATGATCGAACTCCATCTTCCCTACAACTACCACACGATAGTTCCGGCCATCTATACTTGCTCCAAATTCCTCAGATTTGGGTGGAATCTCAGAATTGAAGATGAATATGTGAAAGCATAACTCTGTATGTGTATTTCTTATTACACTGAAATTGAAAAGACACTCCAAGACATTCGAAAGGCCTGGCTCTCCTCACTATTCTCACTACTATAATCCCCTAAATCACTAAATCCCCTCCCCCATCACATTTATATATAGCTCCTAATTGACTCACTCCCCTTCCCCCCAATAATAACAAACTACTAACTGAAAGTAATTACAGATTGCCTTTTATTCCTTATTGGGGCCTATCAACGTCTTCTCGTTACTGGCTGCTTAATGCGAATTTATGATGATAAGTATATTGTCCTTTGGTTTTCTACATTTAATTTATTGAAAGAATGCAGCAACGTCGAATATGCATGAACTCTTTTACCTCTTCACATGCATCAAGTAGGTCGAGCACTATTTTATGTTATCTTTAAACTCAAATTCTGTTTCATGGATATTCTACGTAAATGTTAACTTAATGTGTCTCAAGAAAACATGTTTTAGACTCGAATTCTGCTTGATTGAGAGAGACTGTTATATGTTAACTAGGCTACCATATCTTAATGTGTCTAAAAGAAATGTGTTTTTCACAATCCTGGTTGATAGCTCTCTCGATTAACCTCCACAGCAGTAATAATTATCTCTATTATATGTTAACTAAGCTATCATTGCCTATTGTGTCTAAAGAAAAGGTGTTTTACAATCCTGGTTGGTAGTCTTTCAATTATCCTCCACGGCATTGATATCTGAAGAAGTTTCATCTCTGATTGTCATGTGCTCAACATCTACTGTTTGCTTTTAGTTCCCTATCCCAGATCTAAATCCATAGCACCAGTTCTTCAATGTTGATACTCTTTATTGGAATATGAACTTAAACTTCATAGAAAACTTCACCGGACTCATGCACACACACACACAAGCACAAGCACAAGCACAAACAACATATATGTATAGATGTTATAAAACTTGCGTTGCAACAGTTTAGTGGAAGAAGGGTATGGTTTTCACCTTCAAAGGAACCAGAAAGAGTTCACTGAGTCTCTTTGACAGTTCATAATCCCCAGTTTTACTGGTAGGTAATCTGATGCTTTCAACATTTGTAAGGCATGAGACTAGCGTACTATTAGAGCAAATAATACAGACTTCTTTTGATTCAAACAAGTTTTTGTGTTAACAAGTTCTCATTTAATTTTCCCGCAACAGATTGCAACTGAAGCTGATTTAGGCCTTGCCGATTGCCTATGTTAATTTGGATTTTTCTTTCGTTGATAAAGATGAAGGTCTTGTCAATCTTTTTAGGGCAAGTAAATTGATCCAAATTCAGCATCAAGGGTTTTTCGTTAATAATAATAGCCTTCCTAAATCCAGTTTTGCTGGTACTTATTGCCAATAGAGATTTAAATACTTCTGCCTCAAAGTCAAACAACAAAAGGTAATATTGTCCACTCGCAAAATGAAGACTTGAAAGTCACGCAGATGAGGAAAATCTGGCTTCTGATTGAAAAGGCAAGGCTTCATACCACACACCTCTTTAATTTTCAAATAATTTATTGCTTGAACTGATTTTTTTATATATTCCAGGTAACAGTTTGTAGGAACCATCATATTCTAGAGATTGGATGTGGCCGGGGAAGTTTGGCGATTGAAGTTGTCAAAAGAACTGGATGCAAATATACCGGCATCACCCTGTCAGAGCAGCAACTCAGATATGCTGAACTAAAAGTGAAGGTGGCCTACAGGTATACTAAAAAAAACTCTCCATACCATGCAAGAGACTTACAGATGCTGAAATTCAAACCAAACGAGAGAAAGGGTTGTGCTACCATTGTGATGACAAGTTTACCATTGGTCACCAGTGCAAGAATAAAGAGTTGCAAGTATTGGTGATTCGAGATATGGAAGAGGGCGACGAGCGTGGTGGGGCAGTGGAGTACAGCGATGTTTGGCTAACTGACGGCGTCCTGATTTCCAGCAGGGAGGATGCGAATGGACTGGAAGCGAATGAGCTGGGTCAGTCTCACTAATCAACAATCTTCCACCTCTCACCTTGAGGACAAGGTGACTGAAATGGAAGGGGTAATTGATAGAACCCCAATCAAGTATAAATATTCTAGAAGGATCAAGAAGGGAGAGAGAGAGAGAGCAGCAACAAAATCTGTTAGTAGGCAGGCTGAGGTGGACAAAAAACAGTTACAATAGGCTTATAAATAGAATAAGGGATATGTGGTAAGGGGTATGCAAAATAGTGAGTGAAAACCATATTGTGGAGAGTACAGCCCTCTCGAAAGGCTGATTGTATTCCTGTTCTGTTTTCTGTAATTTAGTTTCGATCAATACATATCATAAATTCTGTATCTTTTTTGTGTTTTCATTAATCAAAGGTAGAATTTACCATTAACCTGGGGTGGAACCTGTCAGATTCTCAAAAGAATTCCGTCATGTTTGGATATGTTACCTGTCAACATTCACACAATTAATAAAATCATCTCCATCAGAATCTACGGTTACAGAAACACAAAACTACAAAAATCTCACGTTACTTAAAGAATTCGTGTCCAAATATTTCATTTTTATAGAACTGAAGAAGTTTCAGCCACACATTTCTTTGCCTACATGCTCGGAGACTATGATACTAAAGGGGGAAATGTTCAATAATTTCTTCATACCCACTGCCATGTGCAAAGCATAAGACCATAAGTTCAATAATTTCTTCATACCCACAGACGTGTTCTGAAACAGAGTTACCCATTTCAAAATTGTCATCATCAATCTCATTATCAGAATCGTTGTGCTCACCATCTATGTCGACATTTGTGTTGTCCTCAAAGTTGAAGCCTGCACAAAGTATATATAGGGTTAGGATTTTCTCATGTGTTGCCTAAATAAACAAAAATAAAGATTCCAAAATCTTACAAAAATAAATATTTACTAAAAATCTAATGAATATCAGGTTACACAAATCAAGAGTGAGACTGCTGATGTGTAGAAAACTTACAAATATTACAAGTTTTTCAAAGAACCAATACTCTTGCGTGTGGCTAGCATTGTATACTGAAAGTAGCGAAACCAAATACAGCAGGCTACGAATACTATTAAAACCAGTGGAAATATCTCTTCCATTACAACAAGCAAACCAAAAAAGAAAGCAGTTATCGTACAGCACATGGCTACTTTAACAAGTATCGTGGCTGTATAATATCTCTGTATAATACGTTGCCGACTGGAGAACATAGCTGCAACCATGAATAAAGAAAGCGCAGAAGCAGAAAGAACCATGGCCAATGCATCCGCTATAACAAAGAATATAAAAAGCTGATTTCTCGATAAAATTGCATGGCCATCGTTCTCCTTATACCCTCCAGGGATGGTGAATCCAGCAGCAAATGTAACCGTCATTATGAGAGCTGCCACTACCATCTGAGTGTCTCCCATTTTTCTCAGGTCCATCGGAATATCCCTCTTCCTTTCCTCACGTGCTTTCATCATTTTTGATCTATTATCACGATTGAGTGGGTTCCAGATTCCCATGAGAGCAGCTTTTCTTTTTAATTCCTTCTCTATATCATCCTGTTTCAGTGTTAAAACAGAGAGACAAGCCATACACACTAGTTGACATTTCTTTGAAATAACTTATTTTTCATAATCTACGGTGAAACTTGACAACTCAAAACAATTAAAATGAGATAAATTGCCTTTACCTGTCTTGCTGAAAAAATGTCAGAATGCACTACCACATCAAGGGGAGTCATCTGTTTCTTATTCACCGCATTTTGATCGGCTTGTGGGTGGTTCACAAGATCAGCGCCTTCCAAATTGTTAGTAGCAGCATAAATATGGAGCGGTGTGTTTCCCTGTACATCCTGTTGATTTATGAGGTTGCCAGCCCAAGATTGCTTCAAGATAAACTTGAGTGATTTTTCTTTTTCAAATTTCACAGCAAGGTGTAGAATATTACTACCATCCCCAGTGACCATATCCCAGCAATCAGGACAATACATTAAGATCTCCCTCATGATCTCTACATCTCCCTTGCATGTTGCTAAATGAAGAGCTGTCATATTATCATCTCTTTCTGCAACTACATATGCTACAGATTTATCCATTTCTAATAATTCCTTCACCACGTTGTTGGATCCGTATCGTGTAGCATAATGGAGAGCAGTCCATCCAAAATCATCTACCATCTTTATTAAGGTTGGATGTTTTTTCAATAACTCGTGTGTGACTCCTGCAATTATCAAAACCATGAGTCAATAGAGAGTCTTGCTTATTCATTAAAATGGTTTATATCAACCACCTACTAATTTTTAGTTGAATAAATAGCATACGAGAGACAAAAATAAAAAAAAAAGACCTCAACAAAAATATAATCTTCTTATTAAAGTACAAAAGTACCAATATTAATAAAATTAAAGACTTAGTTTTTCATTCATACGTCGCCAATTAAAGCACATTAGCCAATTGACGATTGAGTCAGAGAACATTGACTGTAAATGAAATTAATTCAAATTCAAGACGTACCTCTTGAGTTAAATATAGCTGCCGCTGCATGCAGAGCAGTTCTCCGTTCTGGGCCAACGTAAGCGGGCGAGGGGCAATATTCTAATATGTATATCACACACCGAATCTGTTTCTTACAAGCAGCAAGAAATAGAGGAGTTTCCAGAGAATTATTCACTATATTTGCTATTGCCGGGTAATCCTCAAGCATGATTGCAACCATTTCCGATTGGCCACTCATTATTGCCTCATGCAATGGAGTATTTCCATTTTTATTTCTTATCGACAAAAGCCTTTCTACTTTTCCACCGCCAAATTCAACCTCCTGATCTGAATGCTTTGCCCTTGTAATCATTGTTGATCCAACTTCAAATTTTCCATTTCTTGCCGCAATATGAAGTGCAGAATCTCCATCGAAATTCACTTCAAAAAGCAATGATTCATTTGTGTTGAGGATTTCTTCAATACATTCCTGTGAATCATTGAACAATGCAACAACGTGGAGTGGAGTATTTTTACTTCGCGTCAACTGAGTGCTAAAATGTTGACTCCATAATCTCAAAGCACTAATATCGCCTTCTTGTGCAGCTCGATACAATTCAGGATCCATTTGCAAATGGGTGAATAGGTTTATGTTTAGAATATGTGAATAAGGAAAAGGAAAAGAAACAGAAAAAATGCAACTTGATTTGAAGCAGCTTAAACCAAATTTCATTTAAGTGAGTTCCTCGAGATTATGGATAAAAAGTAATTAAGTATTTATAAACAATTTATAAAGATATGCCAAATGTGGAAGTGTTTTTGTCAATGCTTTATGTTTGTATGAGAAGTTCATAAACATAATCCTTGATTTATGTCACACATAGCTACTTGTAAATGTTATGAATGCTTTTTAGGAAAGGGGAGACATGCATCCGATTGACATGATAATGTTAAATGTTACTCGTGCGTTTTAGAGTAAATATTTTTTTATTAATAAAAGGTAAAAAAAAAATAAGTGAGACATTTAATAATTATAAAAGTAAGATAAGAAAGAGAGAAAATTTGAGAACATAAGAAAAATAATAATTTAAGCTTATTTAAAAATTAGAAGTTACTTAACAAGTATTATTACCATAGACAAACATGAACAGAAGTTATATTGTTTAAGGTGTCTTTATTTTGATATTTATTTCATTAAACAAATATTCGGATTTATTCATTGTTTTTGATATTTCGGCACTCCCCGTGGATTCAGATGAATAAAATTTATTATAAGACTATCCATTTTCGATAAATTGGCACTCCCCATCTAATAATCAGTGTCTTATCATTTGGTCAAAATTTAATATATTAACTATTCATTGTTTCTTAGCAGACAAGTAAGGCTCCCCTCTATATAATAAGGTCTATACTTGCAGAATGAAAATCGTAAGACATTCAAACAGGAACAAGGGAGTAAGACCCACAAACAAGATGACAGCCAAATCAGACAGAGAGAAAAAGGAACAAAATCAAAATGGAAATCTGACCTTTCTTTCGTGTATGAGTTAAATTTTGATTACTTAGCCCCTTGTTTGGTGAGAATTAAAATAGATTTTTAGCAAATTGTGATAAAAGTTGATGAAATGAGTAACTGAAAAATAGCGGATTTCATAAATTATGTACTTAAAATTAATTGTTGCATTTTGACTTAAATACAATCTAAATTTTAATCCCTACTAAACGCACTGAATATTTCATACAATAATAAATTTGTTAAAAAAACTCAAGGGGATGACTTATTTTAGACAACAAAATAAAGGAATTACATTTTGAACTGCCTGTAATGAAAACTACTACTTCTTCCACTATTTTTAAAGGCTAAATTCGAACTAGTTAAGACGATTACGATCGAGTAAAAGTTATATCATCACAAAAAAATGTTATGCAACTCACACTTTTGTGCAGTTATTTTCTTTATAGCTGTCTTCACATTAGAAGCCCAAAGTAGTGATTTCTTAGCAGAATGAAAATCGCAAGACATTCAAATAGGAACAAGGGAGTAAGACCCACAAACAAGATGACAGCCAAATCAGACAGAGAGAAAAAAGAACAAAATCAAAATAGAAATCTGACCTTTCTTTCGTGTGCGTGTTTTCCGCCAAAATGTAAAGAGTAACAGAGAGTTTGTATTTTCAGTGGAACAATGGAGTTTGGTTCAAGATTTGTGAATTTTTGGAGTTCAATTTCTGACGAAAAATAAAGCAAGTGTAGAACCTTTGACCATTTAGAAAATGAGGAGAGAAAAAGCAAAGGAAAACAGAAGAACACTCATGACTTGCCATTCGTGGTAATGGCCAGAAAAAAGAGAGAGACTGAAAGTGGTAACATGAAAAGGAAAGAATCAGTTTAAAGACAAGCAAACAAAAAGGTGGGAAAATGATAATTTTGATTAGTTTGGTTGTTCAGACGATAACGACAGTATACTTTGACGTTAAATTAGGTACAATGTGATCCCCTTCAAAGACAAAATCAGGTGCTATTTCTTTTGTAACTTGACATCATTTTCGGTGGGTGTCTCTAAACGAACCTTATGCATCAGGTGCTATTTCTTGTGTTTAATTGTAACTTTTTAGCAATTTTTACATAGCCGTTTCCCTCCTAAGAAAAGAGGAGCAAAAGTAAACTAAAACACAAACATTATCTTGACATGTATATTAATCAATAAAAATATCAGAAATCTAATGGGGAAAGCACTGTACAATGCGCAAAAAGTCCCGCGTTCCGTAAAGCCTGAAACTAAACATTTGCAAAAGTTTGCCATGCAAAAATGAGAGCTACGTGTATTACACAAGGTCAGTTTTCCCAGGATTCACCAAACTGCCTCTCCCGAATGTCTGCTTGAGCTTCATGAACAAAGCTCGTTGCTCCTCAAATGTAAGATTCATTAATATCAACTCGTTTACTCAAGTTAAATTCAGTAAACTTTCGTCTTGTACCATCTACCTGGTCCATAATACCTTCAATCGATACGCATGCAAATGCGACCATCACCATCTGCACACAAGTGACCAGTTAACCACTGAACAAACTTGAAAGTTTGACAATGTTTACATTATAAACCCATTGTAAGAAAAAGGCTCTGTAGCTTACACAAAATAAAGATCAGGTACATGTTTAAAAGGCTTTTAACAGCAAAAATATAAAATTAAATCAGTGGAGTATGGTTGGTGGAGAAGATAGCAAGAAACTCGAAAGGTAATTTTCATTCTAGTCCACTGTAAATCTTTGCAAACTGAGAGGGTCAGGATTCAACTTCTCTTAATTTTCTTTGCCTCGGTAAACTAATAATGTCTTTCAGCATGTAAAAGGGTGCATTAGTGAACTTCCTCCTCCTTGATCAACATATTGAAACACAAGTGAGGTTCTTCCACTCCCAAAAGAACACTTGTTCAACTTTTCCTCCATCACGACAGACAAAGCAGGAGCATGGTCAATCTAAAGGATGTGAGGAGTTCAAAATTATATCCTGTATCAAGATTAGCAACGACACCATATCCTTACTAAAAGAATGGGACGAAATAACACGGTATGGAAAGAGAATTATTTTAACATTAAGGTGCTCTCCAAGCCATGGGAAATCATTAAACATGTAAAGATTCGTGTATGTGAGCATGAAAATGAATGCTTACTCTTGGTTTTTCAAATAAAAATAATCTCATGAAAGACTTACTACATGGAAAAATAGTTTGGATCACCATATCCAATAACCCAAAACATGGGAGTACCGAATTTGGAACAGTCAACTGCCACCCAGTAGTTATGATGTGTACCCCATCTTCATTCTCATTTTTCATTTGTACTTTCTAGAAATTAGGATTATGAATAAACATTTTTTTTTTCCTTCTAAACTCATTAACATTTATAGTTTTGATCGAGCCAGTCATTAGTTACCCAGATATTATGTATCAAAATAACAAAATGCAAGCAAGTAGGCAAGACTATAACAAACTGGCATTTTGTGGTACAAAATGCAAAACGGTTATGTACAAAGATCACACATTTGAAGAGTTCAATCAAATAAATTTGAACCTCACAACCACCATCCTCGTGTTTCTGATCCACAATGACAGAATATAAATTTTTGTCACACAGGAGTATAAACCATGTTGAGATCATTAACAAAGATAATGCTCGATTTATCAGACCACGGATGTAGTGAAGGATATAACTTCTAGGTGTAACCATGCCTCCATATACATACCTTAATCTTCATTCAAACTACCCTGGCAAATGCCATTCTATCAGTG
>CAIGRN010033415.1:0-10463 GCA_903798345.1 Fraxinus anomala
AATCCTCCCGCTGAGTTCGCAACTTTTCTTCTTCTCTGGCTTCCCCGTACCTGGGGAGTACGAGACATGGTAATAAGCCATCGTCCATCACGTGGTCATTCTGTCTATCAATGATATGATTTCAAAAAAGTACTCGACTTACTTGGCAGGCAAAACATTGTCCATCAGTTCCAACTCTTCTGGTGCTAGTGTGACATCAACTCTGTCTGATTTCTGACCCCTAAGTAAATCAACCTAAGAGGAATAAACAGAAAAGAAAGATCATCAAGTCTATCGTATTAGTCTCCGTTCGGCAAATTTATAAATGGGTTATAAAGAGGAATAATAATAGGAATATTAATGGGTAGGGGTAGACAAAATGACCAAACCAAACAAAGACCAACTGGAACCAACCCAAACTGAGAGGTTCGGTTCGGTTCAACAAAAAAATTAATGGCTCTAGTTCTTAGAGCTGAAAACCATTTGATTCTAGTTTTGATTCAATTCTAGTTCTAGAACCAAGAACCAAACTCAATATTTAAATTTTATTATTTTATATATATTTACAAATTAGTGAATCACAATTCACACCAAAATATTCAAAATTCAATGGAAAGTCGGGACAAAAAGGTCATGTATCTTCGATTTTTCATTTTTCAATGTAGAGACCGGAGGCTCTAATTCATTTTGGAGACCCAGACCTTAATTCTTTTCTCATTTTCTCTCATTTTAAAATTTATACACCGACTCTCAAATGGAGATCAACAACTACCACATATCGTCTACTGTTGCGCTCAACTAACCAAGAACCAAACTCAATATTTAAATTTTATTATTTACAAATTAGTGAATCATAATTCTCACCAAAAAATTCAAAATTCAATTGAAAATCAGAACAAAAAAAGTCATGCACCTTTGATTTCTCATTTCTCAATGTGGAGACTGGAGACCCTAATTCATTCTAAAGACACAGACCTTAATTCATTTATCATTTTCTCTCCTTTTTCATTTTATACACTGACTCTCAAATGGAAATCAACAATTACCACCTACCTTCTACCATCACGCTCAGCAACCATCTTCACATGGATTTTTGAAATTGAAGTATCAACCTTCAATTCTTCTCCTCAATTGTTATTTTTCTCAATCAGTAATGAAAATAAAATCAAACCAAACCGTTCCATATCTTTAAAAAAACCATTTGGTTCCACTATAAAAAAAACATTGGTCGTGATTCGGTTTGATTCTCTTGGAACTAGAACCAAATGGAATCGTGTACACACCTATTAGTGGGTTTCACGAAATGTGTGGATAATAATTAGTCTTTATGAATGTGTGGTTGAAATTAATATTTAACTTTGACTAAATTTATAAATCATATATAAATTGGTATACAAAGGGAGGCTTAATCCGCAACAGAACATCTATTCAGTTATTTTATAACTTGCCAGTGACTCATGATTCATGAAACCCAATATACGAAACAAAAAGTGATGTAGAAACTGCAGATCTAATCATTTTGAATTTCATAGGTTGCAAATAATTAATCAGCTGTTAACTTGCAACTCCAATATCTATGCATGCATTTTGTCCAGAAGGATTAAAATTGTTTCTGTGACAGAAAACTTGTCAGGCGGAATTATGAAAGCAATCAACTAGAAATAAGAAAGCCTACCAACATAGTTTCCCAATACCACTGATAGGCAATTCAAAGCTAGTAACCAATTGATCCCGCAGAACTCTACTTTTTGTAAGTAAAAGTAAAGGGAAAAGAAAAAGCAAAAGGAAAGAAAGAGAAAATCAAATTCCTTTACCCTTTTAGCACCGGTCTTGTCCTGTGTGCCAGTGTTGATCACATACCTGTATCAGAAGTAGTGGGAATTCAATTCACAATTTAAAACTGAACTTTAAAAGCAGATCCATATTTGTCCAAAGAAGCAGAAAACGTACGTATGACTTGTGCCCAGCAACGTCCCAGGTGCTATCTTCTCTTCTTTTTCCTCCAGGACCTTCAAAGAACAGGAACAAAACGATGAGCTCCAGAAAAAGTGAAATGGATAACTGAATCGGGAGTGGCACCAGTCAAAAGATATACACACTTGATAGAGAGGTTTCTCAGGTTCCTTCCTTTGCTGCTTCCGGAGGTCAATAACATCAGGGGTTTCAACCCCAGTAGGAGTGCTGAAACCCATTCAACAAGAAAAAACAAGTCAGAGACTCAGAATCAACCCAAATAGGATATGTACAAACATTAAGCTCTTGTTTGGTACCCATTATTTCCAAAATAAATTTCTCTCTTATTTTCAATCACATTTTCAATAAAATAATATTACACGCAAACACAAAGCTTGTTATTTTTTAACCACACATTCTCCAACAAAATACTATTCCAAAATGCATTTTGGGCAAAAAATGGGGCTCAAACAGGCACTAAATATGTATACACAAACAAACAAAGGAACGTGTAAAAGCTTGAAAATGGACCAGTGCCAGTAACAAAATCATCTTTCAATTTAATTACTTCTATCAATTGATACAACCAACCAGCCTTTTCTTAATGAGAATTTGACATTTATTATCCTTATCAAACATTGTTATGAGAAGCACAAGACCCATTCACCACCTAGGGTTATACTGGGCATTCCATTTCATGCTAGTCCCACATTCGTCATTACTAGAAATTCAACCTCGACGAGAAGGAGAAATGTTGAACACAGGCATGAAGGTAAATACTATACCTTGAAAGGCTATCGACGGATTGAATGCCATCTTCCAGATCCTCTTCCTCAATCTGTTCTTCCTCTTCCTCTTCCTCATCCTCCTCTTCTTCTTCCTCCTCCTCCTCCTCCTCCAAATCACCCCAATGCTTAGTCTTATCAACAGGTTCCTCCTGAAAATCAGGCTCAATATGATGAAGTTGGATAAGTTAAATATTAAGCACAATAGCAGACATGTGAACTGGAATCAGAAAGCATAAAAACATTTAGGAAATACTTCATAAAATCATATACTGGTTTTCACCTCATAATTGGGTTGGTCTTGTTGCAAAACGCCAAAAACATCTCCATACAAGGGCCGTCCATACTAGTGGAAGCAAAAAATAAGAGTAAGAAAAAATAAACAAAAAAGGATAAAAGTGCAAATGAATAACAAGGGAAGAAAAGGTAATCCTACTTCATCAACAGGTGGTTTGCCCCAGTCTCCGTGCCCATAGCCAAATTTAGCTCCAAGAGGAATAGGAGCATTAAGCCCCGGAATTTTCAGACTTGGGTAAGAAGGTGGAGGACCATATCTCTTAAATGAAGGAATATGAAAAATAAACAGCAATTAAACTCATCTCTTTCCCAAGGAAAATGAGGGGTAGATTTTCAAGAGATATACAGATCAACCAAGCTGAAGATATAAAATGAGGTATCTTCTCCAACCTGCATATTGATCAGCCAAGGAGGAGGAGCACCATCAGGCATGCCAAGAGCCTCTTTTAGTTCCTGTGACAAAGTTCCTGGCTTCATTTCTCGAAGTTTTACCTGCGTAATTCAAACAGAAGTTAAGAGCTGAATAAATAACATATAGTTTAGCAATTATTCTCTCCACTGATTTGAGGACCCATTTTTTAAATTTTGTCAGGCAAACCAAACCATAGCTTCAAATCTAGTCAACTTGACGACCAATATGCAGAACCTTGAGTGTGTCACTTCTAATTCATTAAACAAGTTGAAACAACAATCTGAAGGATTGTAAACAGACTAAGCATTGCATGACAAAAAAAGGATGTAGAACTTGGAAAAAAATATGACATGATATTTTACTAACTGAAGATTGTAGAAGGCAAAGTGATGAATTAACAATCACATATCCTAAAAAATCATTATCATCCACTTACACATTTGTTGGCTTTATCCAAAACATACATTAAAGAACAAACTAAATGTTGCAGACAAACATTTCAGGTGAACTAAATACCTCAAATTCCTTCCCTTCATAATACAAATCACCATGTGCCGTCAGTTTTGGTTTAGTCTGATGCTTGAAGAAGGCATCATGGAGGACCTGTAATAGATAATGAGAAGAGAAGTGAAGTATCAAAAAAATACAAGCATAAAAGAAAAAAAATAAGTGACTGATGAACTCCGCACACACACTCTGATACCAGTTTAGACAAATACAAGTTACCACATAGAGAGAGATTGCAGGGCCATAGAGTTTTGAATTCAGAACAAAGAAAACCTGATAGTCAATATCCATTTTTCCCATTTTCGGCTGCATCTTTTCACGTTGCTTTTGTTTCAGCTTCTTGCTATCCTCCTTTTCAATGTAAGCCTGCATATCAAAACACAGAAGGATTAGTTGCATAGAAAAGAATGAAGCAAAACTCGATAAGTCGGGCAGGAAGAAGTGAGATAATATAAAAGGGATAGAAGAAAGTTTAGTGATTGCAGTGTAACTCGCTTAGATAAAATTAGTTTTGATATTTTGATACAAATATAGTTTATTAGAAATTTGTTTCCTTTTAGCTTCTTAGTTTATTTGTTCTATAGATTGAGAGACTTATTAGTTGTAATTCACAACCAGATTTTATGAATAAAGATGCCCTCCATTCTTCTCTTCTCTGGCCTCCTTTCTTTTCTTATTCTTAAATTGTTATTTATGAATTATACGTTCCCTCGTCAGAAAACCTCCAAGGGAAAATGAACAAAAAGTATGCTGAAGCAGCTCTACAACACACACAATTGCCTAACGAAAAATGAACCGCACGTGCCACCCTAGCCACTTCATCCAAATGTGTAAGACCTTTGTAGTTAATATGAGCATCACAGGACGAGCACATCACATATCAACTCCCTGCCCTCATGCAATACCGAAAAGGTAAAAACAAAATCACCAAAAAATTGCTGACAAGCCCGGCACTGGGCTCATAACCACATGCAATAACTATGCTTCAGCCTGATTAACATAGATTACTGAAGGCAACTTCTAAATCATGTTAGCAGGATAGTGACAAAACTACAAAGGGGTAAATTTGGTCTCACTTGTCTAATTTTCTCAATTCCTGTGGCAGCAATAAAATCAGGAAGTTGAAAAGGCAGTTTCTCAATACCACGCTTTCCCTGCAAAACAATTTCAGAACCCAATGAGATAAGATGTAGGCAAAAGATTTTACATGCAAATCAAGTAACTATAAGAATACTAGAGGTGAATTTTTAGTGTGCGTGCGAATTCAACTAGTTCAAGCTTTCTCTGAAAAGTAAATAGATCTGAAATTCCAATTAAATCCCTTAGCATCCTGCTAAGCAGAAATTACAGGTTTAGTTTCCAGGTAAGGTGCTTTAATAAGGCATGTTTATTTATTGAGAGCGGTGTTATAAAATGCCTACAACCCAACCCACGCTAGCAAGCCAATTAAAAAGAGAACTCATGCAAGGTTTCCCCTTGCAAAACACCTACATGTCGAGACTCCAGAAGAGGCACTGCTGCTTGCCTGCAAGAACCACATATATACATATAAGACAAACCTCATTGACTTCACCCTCCCTTATCCTCATCCCTAAAACCCCATTTGATCAAATCACTTTCTTTTCAACAAAATTACATAGAACATGTGCATGACGAATAGTAAGCATTCTAGATGTAACCCATTATACAGATATATCAGCCATCGTAACTCACCTGCAAAAATTTCCTTTTCTGACACCAGTGCCGCGGTACTGCAACAGTATTGCGATATGATTTGAGATACACCAATAGCTTAGGGTCTGCAGAAGTGGCATCCCATACCTAGAAACTCAAAATAATTAGATCTCAAAAAACTAGTATATCGACTCAAACCAATAAATGGCAAAAACAAAAATAATTGGATCTCGGATATACATCTTAACCAATTGATGGAAAAAAAATAAAAAATGATTGCATCTTTGATATTGCAATTCACAAGAAGACAGCCCGCACAAATAAGAACTGCAAATACATGAACAATACATTGTTGATCTATACCTCAACTACATCAGGCTTTGAACAAATCTGCTTCAGTTCAGCAATCTTCATTCGGCGTTGAAGCTGCAAGAGAAATGTCATTTTTAGCCCACAAAAAAAATTGACTAAATATATCTCCCACAAAAGTGAATGTGATTTGCAGAAAACTAGTGTTTAATAGTAAAACCTTTTTCTTTTTATTAGAGACTCCTCTCTCTTTTTGTTGTGTATCCTGCTCCTCCTCTTCTGAATCTGAGTCGGCCTTTTTCTTTGAGGCTGCATCAGGTGCAGTCTCATCCTTTTTATCATTCTCCTGAATAGACTGGAATATTATGATAGAGAAAAGAATAGAGAGAAACAACAAGGAAGGAGACCAAAGGATTAAAAAAAAAAGGACAAATAAAAGGAATCATTAGAAAACATATTCTCACCTCAGAACCAGCACTTTCTGTAAAACTGAATTTCTCAAAAACCTTTCTGAATTCCTCATCTAAGTCACCATCTAATTCTGCCTTTTCTGGGACATACTCCACTTCTACTTGCTCCAAAGGCTGTCGTATGAAAAAGAAAACAAACTGCCATTAAGATCTACTGATTGGACTTCACATTTTCATGAAGTATTCAACAAGAACTTTCATTTATGTCAACTTCTCATTTAATGGCTGAATCAGAAACAGGTTTCAACTAAAAAGAAACTAAGAAATTATATCAACATGTTTATCTCAAAATGATTAGACCAAAAAAATGAAAAAACAAATGAACTAAGAACAGCATAAAATTTACCCAGGATTAGCAACTCAAGTTTCCATTTTTCACCAAAATAAAAGATTCTGTTTCTTGATTACAAACAAGAGAAAAGATACATCATCATCACTTTTGCATTTGATCCCCTTGTAACTATAATGGGTTAAATAATCCTTCTAAATTACAGAACACCGGAAACAGTTGCATCAGTTGCAGTGAAGGTGTATACAGAATCTATCACAAACATATATACATATATATAATTTTTCAGTCCAAAATTTCAAAATGAAAATGAAAATCATAGAGAAACCTTCAGTTTCTCAATGAATCCCCCTTTCCATTCAAAGGTCTATCAATCTTTCTAGCCTCTTACAACACGATTATCAGTTTTGAGCACAACACCTTAAACCATAAAAAGGGGAAGGAAAACGATACAAATCCCTCACTCTGATCATCAGAAGGAGGCATCTTAGCATGAGACAATGTATCGTGGAGATAAAACAGCATTAAGAGATGCTCCACATTGACCTTAGACCTATTGCAAGGCAATGCTATTTATAAGACTGTGTATTTGCTTCAAACTTTTAAGAAGTTAATGCCATTCTCTACCAGTAAGAAGTGTATAGCTTGGAACTTCTCTTAACATAAGTTATCTACAACATATGGTTTTCTATTCAAGATGTTTACACACCACCAAAAGTAGCTTGAACTATATTCAATTGAACTCTATAATTCATTATTTTTGTTCTAGTACCTATATACAGCTCAGGTGTCATAATTATAGGGGGAAAATCAAGTAAACAACTCAACAAGTAGACTTAAGAATACTCAGCTTTGTCTACTTGTTAACAAGGAAAACTAAATTGAACTTCAATAACCAAGTGTAGCTACATTTATTTTCACCAAACTTCAGCTATGTGAAAATGTCATAAGAGCATATTCCAATGCAAGCAAGCATATTTATGGTCAATGAACTGTGAATCCCTAAACGCAGATCTATACCAAAAATTGGAAAATAACAGTCCACGTCCATATTCCACTCAAGTAATTGCTTAACGATTTCACAATCCTAAAATTAACGTCAAGAAATCGTAGTAATACCTTCTGCGGATCGGAGTTCTCTTTAGAGCTGTCATTGGCGATTCCATCCTCGGCCGCAGTGTCGCTGTCATCTCCGGCGGCTGAGGCCTGCGATGCTTTATTGTTCTTCTTCTGCTTCCGGCGTCTCCGTCGCCGCTCGTTATCCCGCGATTTCTTGGCGGCAGTATTGCTAGGGTTTTTGGAATTCAAATCGCCGTTGGCGTAAGGCCGGGACTCTCCGGCGTCGTTTGCAACTTCAGCTGGCATTTTTATTCTCCTTAATAATTCTTTTTATTTATATTTATATAAAAGAATTACACGCCCTCTCGGTTTTCCTCTATTGGAGAGTGAGTTTGGAGGGAGAGAAGGATGAAACACAGATGAAACGGGAAAGATATGTGAAGGGAAATTTGCACTTTTGGCTTCAAATTATGGAATCAGTAACAAATTGATCTTCAACTTTTAAAGAGATACGAGTTAATCCTCAACTTTTTATTATAATAGTACAGTCAGTCTCAACCTTGTCTTCTCAAGAAATATATCTTCATGTAGTCCTCGTACATATAATGTGATGGAAGTTAGATTTTGCTTTCCAATCTAGTTGATGTCCAAATATTCAGTATGAGATCTAATTCTGTAAGTTTCACGTAACAGTTCAACGAAAATTTCGACGTTTCTATCCCTGAAGTTTGATCTTTTAAATATAATGAAATGTGACATAAACTCTTTTTAGAGATAGCGGATCGATTAGCTTTATAGAATTATAGACAAGAAATTTGGACTATTCGTATAGGGCCAGTAATTAAATATCTTTCTCAAATGTTAAATTACACTCATTGTCTCCAATCTTTGCTCATTCTTGTATCTTTGTCATCAATTTCGTCTCCTTTTTAGCAATCTTACACTCAACATTAGTTAGCACAATTTATTCTCAATAATAATTTCCATCAAGTTATACGTTAGATAGGTATGTCCATAATGTGTGCCCACAATTTTGAAAGTTAAAACTATTTTCACATTTGAGAGCTTGTTTGATGACCGTTTTGGTAGGAGAAAAGAGTTTTAAATAATAATTTTTAAGAAAATGAATAATTAGAAAATAAGGAAAAAAAAATTGGTATATGTATAGAATATTTTATTGTGTGAATGTATAGTTGAAAATTATCATGTAACAAATTATAAAATAAATTAAAGAGTCTCAAATACGCATATAACACAAGGACAAAAGGATCTTCCATCGCCCATAACCATCACGGGGAAGAATTTGTTTTTGTTGCTATATCATAAATCAATAAATTAGTGGGGAAATCTATACACTTCCTATTCATTTTGGCAATACGTTCTAGCTAAATGTGCTTTGTTCAATTTACTAAAAATAAAATTTCAAGCTAAACGTGCTTTGTGCAATTTTCTATTCAAGTGTAGACCCCACAATTAGTTGTAAGACATGAACTACTGATGAAATTTAGTCGAGCCACGAGTCTGTTCAAATTCATATATCTAGTCGAGAAATTGAACTAACAGAGTCAAGCGAATCAGATGCTAATGAACTTGTCTCACTTATCATTCGTCTTGACAAATATGCTCAATTTAAGATAAGTTGTGCCACTCGAAACTAGATTTTTCATTACCATGTTGTACCTCGATAGCTTGAAACAATGCGACAAAGCCAAACACAATAATAAAAATAATAGATGTAGAACTTGTGAAACAAAACAATTTTCTGCGTGCTTGTTCTTCAATTAATCTATGGAATGGGCAGTGCAATGAGAATATGGATATTGATCACATCTTCTACTGTAGCTGATTATCTCTTGATCAAATTGAAAATGAAATCATAATTTTCATCAATCAAAAGTACTTTCCTAATGCAATGTGACCCTCTTAAAATAAGTCGTGATACTCCAAACTTGTACCTCTTGTCAATTAAAGGAATTTGCTAAAGTTGATAAGCTACGGTGTTCCAAAGTTATACCTCTAGTATAATAATATAGAACTTGAAATGCTTAAAGAGAATTACGTGTTAATATTGTTAGTTTACTAACGACAAACGAGTTAGATCAGTCATAGTCATAGTTAGTAGTGTATGCACTTGGAAATTTGAATATGTGGTGCTAATCGAGCCTAGTTATTTGCAAATGGACCTAGAACGCATACTATACGTGGTTCATCTGGACCCGCAAACTCAATTCAAGTTGAGTTAGATCGAAACAGACGATAGAACGAATACAACTATGATATATGTAGAACTTGTGAAACAAAAACATGTTTCTTGGTACATTTTCTCTAATTATTCTATGGAATGGGCATCATAATGAGAATACGCAATCCCCCTATCATCCTTATTCTATACTGTATAGTTTACATGTTTAGTGAAGAAAAATTGCACAAGACACAATGATCATACATAATATCTTGAACAATGCTTCCTTCCTCAACCTTAAACCTTCTACTCTGCTTATTCCAAAGATGCAATGCATATCCATGTCTATTAATTTGTCTAAACTTAGCAAGTAACCATTTCGACTTTGAGGGAGCCAGACTCTTCGGCCCCTCGAAAAGGCTGCCGATTTTGTTCCAATCGACCGGATAAAACGCCATAGGCGGTAAAACGGTAAGATTATAACGAGCTCCAGCCCCTAAAACAACTCTTGAAACTAAGTAAGGCCCATTGTGTCCCCATTTACTCC